>JAODAL010002198.1:0-202716 GCA_025379985.1 Phyllomedusa bahiana | reverse complement strand
GTCCCTTTTTGTCATCTGAGCTCCGGGCCCCGTTTCGTCCATCGTGTCTGTGTCTCCTGTATCCGCCGTGTTCCTGTCCTGTTGTGCTCCCCTTTCCCTGCCGTTTTCCCCTGGTCTGTACCTATGTGTTACCCGTCCAGTTCCTCCCCTTATCCTGTGGGCTATGTGTACGTTTAACCTCCTGTATCCTGCTGTAATGTTCCTGGTTCCTGTATTCCCCCGCCGGGATTCCTTCTTGCACCCGGCTTCACCCCAGGAGCCACGTCAGGGGATTTCCCTTTGGGGGTCCCGCACCCAATCCCCCCTTTTTGCGGCGGGCTCTGGAGAAGACCGGGGGCCCCTTAACTCCACTCCCTGGGTGGTCCTCCGTACCCCCTCGCCTGCGGTGATCACAGAGGATCCCACTGGATGTCAGCGGTCGGCATACGTTGCAGCGCCGCACCTTTTACAGTAAACTGACCATGGAATTCCCCCCAGGTGACCCTGCCCTCTTCTAGAGGTCTGCCCCCCTTGCCTGGGTCATGGTCCCCCAAGTGTCTTTGTCTTCGCCCGGCTCTGGGCCCCCCGGTGTCGTTGTCTTTTCCCTGGTCATGGCCCCCCAAAGGGCTGTCTGTCTGTCCGTGGCTCTGGGACGCCCAGAGGTCGGTATCCCCTGTCCGCGGCTCATGGTACGCCAGGTGTCGGTATCCCTGTCCGCTGGTCATGGTAGCCCCAGAGGCCCCTTTGCAGCTCATGGTAGCCCCAGAGCCCCTTTGGCCTAGTCTGGGACGCCCCAGAGCGCCCGTTTGGCCTAGCTCATGGTACGCCCCCCGAGGGGCCCCCTTTGGCCTACTCAGGTACGCCCCAGAGCGCCGTTTGGCCTAGCTCATGGTACGCCCCAGGGGCCCTTTTGGCCTAGCTCATGGTACGGCCCCAGAGCGCCCCCTTTGGCCTAGTCTGGGACGGCCCCGAGCGCCCCCTTTGGCCTCTATGGACGGCCCCAGAGCCCCCTTTTGGCCTATCATGGGCCGGCCCAGAAACGCCCGTTTTGGCCTGCTATGGTCCGGGGCCCTAGCCCCGTTTTTCCTAGCTCAGGTCCGGCCCAGAGCGCCCCCTTTGGCCCAGCTCATGGTCCCGCCCAAGCGCCCGTTTTGGCCTAGCTCATGGTCCGGCCCCGAGCGCCCTTTGGCCCAGTCATGGTCCGGCCCCCAGCGCCCCCTTTGGCTAGCTCATGGTCCGGCCCCGAGGCCCGTTTGGCTGTCATGGTCCGGCCCGAGGCCCGTTTGGCCTAGCTCATGGTCCCGGCCCCCCCCCCCCCAGGGGGCCCGTTTGGCTAGCTCATGGGCCCGGCCCAGAGCCCTTGGCCCAGCTCTTGGTCCGGCCCCGAGCGCCCCCTTTGGCTAGCTCTTGGTCCGGCCCAGGGGGCCCCGTTTGGCCTTGCTCTTGGTCCCCCCCGAGCGCCCGTTTGGCCTGCTTTGGTCCGGGCCCCAAAGCGCCCGTTTGGCAGCTCTTGGCCGGCCCGAGCGCCCCGTTTGGCTAGCTTTGCTGGCCCAGGCGCCTTTTTTGGCCCAGCTTTTGGTCCGGGCCCAGGGGCCCCTTTGGCCTACTCTTGGTCCGGCCCAGGGGCCCCCTTTTGGGCCTAGCTCTTGGTGGGCCCAGAGCGCCCGTTTGGCCTGCTTTGGCCGCCCCCAGAGGCCCGTTTGGCCTGCTCTTGGGTCGGCCCCAGAGCGCCCGTTTGGCCTGTCTTGGTCCGGCCCAGAGCGCCCTTTGGCCTGCCTTGGCCCGGCCCCAGAGCGCCTTTTGGGCCCTGCCTGGTCCCGCCCTGGGTTCCCCCCCATTTGGCTGTCCCCCGTTTTTTTCCCTCCCCATGCATTTCCTTTTCTAGGTTTTTCCCTATTGGCTTTATTAGCCCGTACCTTGGTTTTGGGTTGCCCCTAGAATTGGGGCCCCGACCTGTGTGAAACCCCTGTTTGAGATTTTGAGGGGGGGGATACGGTCAGGGTTCACGCCGCGGTTCCCTGCCTTGGGCCGTCGGGTTCTGCCCCCTGTGCTTACCTGTCCTGTTTTTGTTGCTTCCCTGGGTTCCTGTGGGTTTGTTCCTCTTAGGCGCACGCGCTGCAGCTTCCTGTTTTTTATGGTTATTGTCTCTGTCTCTTTTTTTACCTCTGACCCTCCCTTAAGAGGAAGTTCCCGCCTCTGTTTGGGGCGTTCATTGCAGTCTGTTTTGTGTCCCGTGCTTCCTCTGAGTCTGCCAGCATCTCGGTTGCGTTGGAGACTTTAACCCCTGAGATGGGGACCTGTTTTGTCTTAGTTTCCCGGGCCCTCCGTCCATCGTGTTGAGTCCCGACCGCGTGTTTTTGTTTTGTATTGCTCTCCGTTCCTGCCGTGTTCCTGTCTGTACCTGTGTGTTTCCCATCCCCGTTCTGCCGTATCCTGTGGTGTATGTGTGTTTAACCCTCCGTATCCCGCTGTACTTTCCTGTTTTCCCGTATTCCACCGCCTGGATTCTGTCTTTCACCCCGGGTGTCACCGCAGGGAGCCACGTCGGGGGAGTGATCTGGGGTCCCGCCCAAGTCCATCCCGTTTGCAGCGGGCTCTGGGGAAGACCAGGGGGCCCCCCGACTCCACTCCTGGCTGGTCCTAGAGCTACCCCCTGACTGCGGTGATCACATAGGATCCACACCCGGGTGCAGCGGGTCGGCGCCTTTGGGGTACGTCTTTTAGCACGCATCCGTTACACCATGTAATCTTTTGAACATACCCTTGTGTAAATTCTGCGTTGATGCGCGCCGGGCAAATAAAATTAATGGGTGGCCAACATTAGTAAGTGGCCTGATTGCGCACTTCCACCTATTAAGGCGGGCCGTGTCCCAGGCCAATGCCTGCCCTGCCTGTCTGCTGACAGAAACAGTCCTGGATAGAAACCGTAAGAAAAAACGAAGACCAGGGAAAAACTCTGCAGAGCCAGTGCTGGAACAGAGGCAAGGAGGAATGTGAGTGTGGATCTTTTCTTCTTCTTAATTTAAGCAGCAGTATCGGATTATTTTATGTTTTAATTAAAATGGACAATCTGCTTAAGAGACAATGAAGCTCCTCCTACAGGGTCTTAGCTATAGGGAGTGCAGAGGTAGCAGACTAAGGGGGCCCAAAAGCCCTTCTGCCACATAAGAAGACACCAGTATAGTAAAGACACATGGTAACTGGGTGGCCCTAATTCATTCTTTTCTTCAGGGACTAGGAGCATGAATTTATGCCTCTGTCCTGCTCTACTAAGGATCTAAAATCTGCAATTAAAAAAAAATCCAAATTCAAACATCTTACAATTTAACTTTAAAGTTGTAATGCATTATTCAATTTAGTGACACTTCTGACTGGAGCTGCGCTTTGAAAACAGACATACGGCAGAATGCATTGCTTACTAATGAGGTGCGAGCTTCTTGACAAAAAAATTAATTCTTCATTTATCTGTATGGCACTACTCGTAGAAATAAAATCAGGATAAAAATGATTAATTTCTCTTGGTGCTGAGTATGAGTTCTACTCACTATTGTCTCAAATGTGGGATTGTCAAAAGAAGACTCCACGGTGACTTGATCATATGGAGGCGACGCAGAGAGGGGCAGGCGAAGAAGAGCCTTTCCTTGTAGCCTGAACACAGAAAAAAGGAATAATCAGCAAGACTCAGGTGTATGTAATGTTCAATCTGTTTCCCTCTTTGTATTCTCTTACTTGGAGAAGTATAGGTAGATTGCAGCGATCACAAGTGCCACCATAATTACTGGGACAAAAACAGCCAGCAGGATATGTGTGCCTTCCACAGGGATGCCTGAAGCTGCTGCCTTCTCCACAGCTGGATGGGAAGAAAAGAAAGACTGTCAGCTTGCTTAACTTGGATTTATTAGGCAAAGTAATTTCCCAAGAAAGATTTTTATTCACAAATTGCTTGACAACTTATATTTACAATGAAAATGAGCAAAACAAACATTCCACAAACTGTAGACCTCTAACTGCTCTTCAGCTGCCTATTTGCATCAACCATAGTCCTAAGAATTATCACAAAAATGATCAGAATTGGGAAAATATACAGTACTGTGCAAAAGCTGGAGGCAGGTGTGGAAAAAATGCTGCAAAGTAAGAATGCTTTGCAAAATAGAAGTGTTAAAGGGGTATTCCCAGCTTACAGTTTGATGGCATATTGACAGAAGATACCATCAAAGTGTGAGAGGTCCCACACTTTATGGTGAATTTTAAGACACTTTTTTTGGCCCAACCACAATAGTAAATGTGGACCATTATTTTTCAGTGTGTTAAAACCAAATACATCAAATAAACTGTATTAATAAAAACCCTAGGCATTCTTCTATTACAACACCAATGGTACATGTTCCTCAGTTTATGAAAGCCACCTTTACAACACTGCCTAAGCTCAAACATTGTAGCACTAGACCAGAACAGTTTTTTAGTCTCTACATGTTATGCTGAACCATAAAGCATACGCTGCAGTTATCTATCGGGGTACCGTGAAAAAATGGTACCCCAATGGATCCTGTGATGCAGCCGCAGCAGCCCCATAGAGGATAAAAGAGCAGACGTAGCCCAGTGTGGAATAGGTTTGCTCTATTTCCCGGTGCATACACTTATTTTATGGGACTCAATAGCGCAGTCTATTACTACATAGTCTATTATACTACGCTATTGAGTATTGCAGGAAATGGGTATGCCACCAGGATATAGAGCAAATGTAGCCCACGCAAGGCTGCGTTTGCTCTTTAACCTCTACAGAGCTGCCGTGGCTGTGTCGCAGGATCTGCCAGGGTACCTTTTTTTCATGGTACACGGACGGATAACTACAGCGGATGCATTTTGGTAGTGTGAAACTAACCTAAAGTAGACAACATGATCCATTTAAGTGACAGCAAGCAGAGATTCTGAAATAAAACACACGTTACAAAGTTTCTGAACTCTCTTCTACAATGACTAATCATTACATTTTCTTAGGCCCAGGAACCCCTGAATTTGTCTTCCTCTGCAGCCCGTCTGTGATTAGCAGTCAGTAGACATAGGGAGAAGGGAGAACATTTATTGTTCCCATCCAGCTCCACAACATTTCTATAGAGATCAATGATCTGTTTATGTGAATCTTGCTCTCATTTATTTTTCTCTTTGACAAATATGTTTTCATATACTTATGGCTTTGCAGGATCGATGTCTGTGCATCTACAGTACATAGCTCTTAAGCCCATTAGGCAATATGATTTTAAAATATAAAGCTTGAAGCCTTGCATTACATTATAGGTGACACTTACCTTCAACTCCCTGGTTACTGTAGAATTCTTTATATGAAGCTGAGGAAGAGAAAAAGAATGAAATATATGATTCTAGTTATGTGGATGTCCTTAACCATCCTACCAATATGTTAGCAATTGAATGTCAAATCTGCAACTTTTCATCAGATGCTCTAATTCATCATTATTTGGCTCTTCTGTTTGCAAAAACATTTAGGTAGTGGCTTCGCATTGTAATTTTTGGCCATTGTGTGACACATCTGCTTCTTCAAAACCTGGTGGAGGTCTAAATACATTTACTAACCAGAAAAAAACATCACAGGGGAGACATGATTAATCTGTACATAAATAGCTCCTACAAACCTTACGATGAAAAACTGTTTTATGTAAAACCACCTCAGAAGACAAGAGGGCACTCCCTCTGGAGAAAAAAAGGTTCAATCTCCAGAGGCGACAAGCCTTCTTTACAATAAGGGTATGTTCAGACGGCGTCTTTGTGGTGCGAGCCACTATATGCCAGATGTTTTAAAATTACGTGCTGGCCAGCACATACTTCTAAAACGCTCTGTGCTGGCTCCCATAGACTCTCACATTCCCTGGCGTGTAAGAAGTGACATGTCACTTATTTCTCCCGGCGCATAATACGCGTCGGGGAAAGTGACAGGTAATCATAGCCACGAGAGCTATGAATTACTGTATTTGCAGAGCGTGCTTTGGCCGTATTGCAATTATGCGCCAAAATATGCCCTGTAAAGACACCATCTGAACATACCTTAAGAGCTGTGAATCTGTGGAATAGCCATCTAAGGAGCTGATCACAGCAGGAACAGGTGAGGGCTTCAAGAAAGGTTGAGATAACTACTTACAACAAAATAATATCAACACATATGTAGCTGTCTGTATAGAATTGTTGTTTAGCACATTGATCCATTCTGATCACCACTTGGGATCAGGAGTGAAATGTCTCCTTCTACGCCCGATTGGTTGATGCCTTATGGGCTCCAGGTTGCTGAACAATTGAAAGGGGAGTCAAAAACATTACATATAGCAATACCACTAATTCAACTGCACTCAATACGCCAACTTATATTTCATTAAAAATACTTATGCTTATTAGTACGTCTAAAAAAGGTTAAAAACACTTACGGCGACATTTATAAATCCTGGCACTGACAGGCCAGTTTTAAATAGCTTTAAGGCAGTGTAGAATGCGCCACAATGCATGAACATGTTCTTCTGCAGGTCATACATACAGGCGCAGTGTAGTGCCGATACGACAAGTCTGGCTCAGGCAGACAACCTTTAAACTGGTCTGGCTGTTCTAACTGTTCTGTGCCCAAATTTGGCATCAAAGATTCATAAATGTGTCTAATTCTATGAATGTGGTGCAACGCCCCCAGAATGCCCCTAAACTTCGGCGCATTAAAAAGTGTCTTTGACGCATTACAAAGGGAATTATCGCGCCAAAGGTTGGAGTGCACCTGTTCATACATTCTTTTTGGCTCAAAGTACCCCAGAAAACTGCTGCAGCCACATTCATACATGTTGCCCTTTGACTCCAGACAAACATAAAAAAACATATGAGAGATAAAAACATACGAGAGTCTCCATCATCTTAAACATTTTGGTCAACACAACACATGACCTTTTTAATGGAACATTTTATGTGAAGATCAACTGGGTCTGACAGTAATCTTGAGATGATCCTCACATGAGATGTTCAGTTGAAAAAGGTCATGTGTTGACCGAAACACTCTGCATGATGGAGACTTTCATAGTTACATAGTTAGTAAGGCCGAAAAAAGACAGACGTCCATCCAGTTCAGCCTATTGTGCTAAAGTGATGATTCACAGGAAGCCAAAAACCCCCATGAGGCAGGAGCCAATTGTCCTCATTTTAGGGAAAAAAATTACTTCCCGACTCCAATCTGGCAATCAGAATCAATCCCTGGATCAATGACCCTTTTTCAGAATCCTGGTCACTATAACTTGTTATATTATTACACTCTAGAAATGCATCCAAACCCTTTTTGAACTCTTCACCATGACAAGTTCCTATGGCAGAGAGTTCCACAGTCTCACTGCTCTTACAGTAAATTCCTTTCTATGTTTATGTAGAAACCTTCTTTCCTCTAGGAATAGAGGTCCCCCTTGTTCTGGATACAATCCTGGGTATAAATAGATCACGGGGGAGATCTCTATATTGACGTTTGATATATTTAAACATATTTATTATGTCCCCCCGAAGCCGTCTTTTCTCTAAACTAAATAACCCCAATCTTGCTAATCTTTCTGGGTATTGTAGTCCACCCAGTCCTTTAATTATTTTTGTTGCCCACCTTTGAACCTTTTCAAGCTCTACAATGAATTTCCTGTGCACTGTACACAATATTCCATGTGTGGTCTGATCAGTGACTTGTATAATGGGAGAATTAAATTCTCAGTGTTTGCATCTATGCCTCTTTTAATACATCCCATAATCCTGTTTGCCTTGGCAGCTGCTGCCTGACACTGGCTGCTACAATTAAATTTACTGTCCACCAGGATTCCCAAGTCCTTCTTCATGTCACTTTTTCCCAGCGTTTTTCCGTTTAACAAGTAATCATGTAATGGATTTTTCATTCCCATGTGCATAACTTTGCATTTATCCGTGTTAAACCTCATCTGCCACTTCTCTGCCCAGGTCTCCAACTTATCCAGATCACTTTGAAATAACACATTATCCTCTACTGTGTTGATTACTTTACAGAGCTTAGTACTGTCTGCAAAGATTAATATTCTAATGTGCAATCCATGTGTAAGATTATTAATAGATAATGAAAATATTAAAGAGGATAGGGCCTAATACTGACCCCTGTGGTACCCCACTAGTAACGGGGATCCAGTCTGAGTATGTACCATTAATCACCACCCTTTGTTTTCTATCACTGAGCCAGTTAAAGGGGTTGTCTCACTATGAAGATCATAGTTGAAAATGTGGGGACCAAAAATCTAAGGATGTACGTCCTTGGTTACTATTGGCAAAGTGCTACGGTTTTAGAGAACGGGCTGGTTTACATGTGCTTAGCAACGGTGTTTGTTTACTGGTCAGGGAAGCATTCTGTCCTGCCCAGGTCGTGCACATGCAAAAGAAAGGCAGTGAAGAGGAGGGGCAGGGATGTGTGTATTGGCAGGCAAGGAGGAGAAGCAGTGAGAGGACATGCAGGGGGGTTGTGTGTATTGTATCCTCTTCACTGCTTCTCCTCCTTGCCTGCCAATACACACATATTGCTGATGCTGATGCAGCCCATACAAAAGGAGATATCTAAGAATAGGAAGGACACTGTTAATGGACATACATTGCAAAGTGATTTGTTTTTGCAAGATCTTTAACATAAAAAGCAATCCTTGTAGTGAGACAACCCCTTTAAACACTCGCAAGCATTTTCCCCCAGGCTAAGCATTCTCATTTTACTTACCAACCTTTTATGTGGCACAGTTTCAAATGTCTAAGACAAATCTAGATATATGACATCCAATGTGTCACCTCGATCCAGTCTAGAACTAACCTCGTCATAGAAGCTGATGAGATTAGTTTGACAGGACCGATCCTTCATAAACCCATGCTGGAACGACGTTATACATTTATTTTCAGTGAGATAATCCAGGATAGCATCTCTTTGAAAACCTTCAAATTTGTTACCCACAACAGAGGTTAAACTTACCAGTCCTATAGTTTCCAGGATCACTTTTTGACCCCTTTTTGAATGTTGGTACCACATTTGCTATGCGCCAATCCTTTGGGACATATCCCGTTATTGTACACTCCATAAATATTAATAATAGGGGCCTGTCTATCATGTTACTTAACTCCCATAGCACACGTGGTGTATACCATCAGGACCTGTTGATTTGTCTATTTTAATCTTCTTAAAAGCTGCACTTCATTCTGGGTTAGATAAAAAAACATTTAGGGCGACATGTCTCAATAGGGCTTCACCATTTTTTTTGGTGTATTTTGCACCAAAAAACTGTTGACGCCGTATTCTCTATATAAACAAACTGTCGTACACCAAAACTAGGCACATTTGACACTTTTGAATGCGCCTAAAGTAGACGCATCAAATATGCTAGCAATGATATGCTATGCGCCTTTTTTTGGTATATGCCTAAATTAGGTGCATTACAAATGCAAGGCATACCACATGCCAGATTTTTAAGAGGTTTAGTTATTCAGGCGCATTATACACCTCTTTTCTGACATTTCGCTCTTAATGTGAAGTTTACCTCATCCCTCTGCTCATCAACAGGAAGGTCATCTTCCTCGGTAAATACAGTGGAGAAAAAAATTGTTCAATAGGTTTGCTTTCTTCTCATCGCCCTCCACAATATCTTCCTCACTACTTTTCAAAGGACCAACATTTTCAGATTAAATTTTTTTACTATTTATTTATTAGTTAAAAAATATTGTGGGATTAGTCTTACTTTCTATGGCAATATGTCTTTCTGTCTCCAGCTTTGCTGCTTTTATCATTATTTTACATATTTAATTTATTTTACCAATAATTTTTTAGTGCCTCTTCACTGTTCTCCTGTTTAAGTAGGTTAAATGCTTTCTTTTTCTTATTTATTGCCCTCTTTATATCTCTGTTGATTCACATTGGGTTTTTCCTGTTTCTAATTATTTTATTACAATAAGGTATGTACCTCACACAGTGGGCGCCTAAGATGTTTTTAAAGATCTCCCATTTATTATCTGTTCATGTTTAAAGACCTTGTCCCAGTCATTGTGGTTTAGGGTCTCTCTAAGCAGATTAAAATTAGCCTTCCTGAAATTAAATGTTTTTGTGGCTCCTCGACAAAATGCTCTATTGAAGGATAAATGGAAACTTATTATATTGCGATCACTATTTCCTATGTGTTTCTAAACAATATATCAATATATGCCTGAAAGAAAGTCAAAGTATTTTAACCTTTTTGGTACATACTAATAAAGTGTTACTACTGAAATATAAATTGGATTATTGAGTGCTGTTGAGTCTGTGGAATTGCTATTTGGCATTTTCTCAACTGGCACTGAGTTCAGGGACATATTGTATATTACTTGTAGTTATGTATTGTTTATCTGTATTCATCACTCTGATGACTCCTAGGAAGCTTTCACAAGCCTCAAGAGAGCTCACAAGGAAGATGTGACATGCTCAATGGCTAAAAGAAGATCAGACTATATTCTATTTCTGTGCATGTGTTAAATTGTGTGTTATTCCATCTAATTGGCACCTTACTTATCCATAATTACCTTTGCAGATTGGTGGGGAGCTGCTCCATTGTGATGGGTGTCCAGGGATGCACTTAATACTGTGTTCTCCCATCAGCATGTAGCCTGTATTGCAGGAAAATCTCACAGCATCCCCTGGTTGGTACACCCTTCTCTCAGGTTCTTGATGGCCATTTTCTGGTGTCCCTGGGTTTACACATGGCTCATATTTTTCAGCTAAAGACAAAGATTATGACATAATCAGCTTATCAAACATGAAGCGTAAATGTGAAACCCTTCCTCTATTTACTGCTCAATTCTATAGATTTTTCATACAGTTTAATGCAAAAATACAATATAAAGTTCCTCTGCTTCAGTGAGAGGACTCCTACCAACTTTACATTATTTATAATAGTGCTGTTTTCTTGTGTGGCAGTGGGGCTTCTGCACTCCCTCTGGCTTCAGGGACTGAGAGCAACTATTACCGCTAATAAAAAAAAAAACCTACTGTATCTGTGGTCGGGGGATGTTCAGTTGAAACCAGAAGTTTGCATACACTATATAAAAAGACCCATAAGCATGTTTTTCTCACTATCTGACATGAAATCAGAATAAACCTTACTTGTCCAGGTCAATTAGGAACCAAAATTATTTATATTTGCCAAATGCCAAAATATGAGAGAGGATTTTTAGGCATTTTTATTACTTTCTGCAAAGTCAAAAGTTTACATACACTAGGATTACTATGCCTTTAAACAATTTGGGACAGCCCATATGATGATATCATGCCTTTGGAAGCTTCTGATAGGATTATTGGCAACATCTGAATTAAATAAAGACACCGCTGTGGATGTATTTTAATGCAGACACAAACACACTGCTTCTGTGTGTAACATCATGGGAAAGTCTATAGAAATCAGCTAAGATATCAGGAAGAGAATTGTGGCCTTGCACAATTCTGGATCATACTTGGGTGCAATTTCCAGATACCCGAAGGTGCCTCGTTCATCTGTACTAACAATTATATGCAAGTACAAACAAGATGGGAATGTCCAGCTATCATACTGTTCAGAAAGGAGATGGGTTCTGTGTCTCAGAGATAAACGTGCTTTGGTCCAACATGTGCATATCAATCCAAGAACAAAAGCAAAAGACCTTGTGAAGATGCTGGTGGAAGCTGGTAAGTTTGTGTCATTATCCATGGTAAAACGAGTACTGTATCAACATGGGCTGAAAGGCCACTCTGCCAGGAAGAAGCAATTACTCCAAAAGAAACATGTAAAAACCATACTAATGTTTGCAAATGCACAGAGGAACAAAGTCCTACATTTTTGGAGACATGTTCTGTAGTCTGACGAAACTAAAATTGAACTGTTTGGCCATAATGACTATTGTTACATTTGGAGGAAAAAGTGAGAAGCTTGGAAGCCTAAGAACACCTTCTCAACTGTGAAACACGGGGGAGGCAGCATCATGTTGTGGGGTTGTTTTGCCCTAAGAGGGACTGGCACACTTCACAAAATAGATGGCATCATGAGGAAAGAAGATTATGTGGCAAACCGAAGCAACATCTCAAGACATCAGTCAGGAAGTTAAAACTTGGGCGGAAATGGGTCTTTCAAATGGACAATGAAGCATACTGCCAAACTGGTTACAAAGTGGCTTAAAGATAACCAAGCCAATGTTTTGGAGTGGCCATCACAAAGACCTGATCTTAACCCTATTGAAAATTTATGGGAAAAGCTGGAAAGGCAGGTGCGAGCAAGGTGACCTACAAACATGGCTCAGTTACACCAGTTCTGTCAGGAGGAATGGACCAAAATTCCTACCAACTATTGTGAGAAGCTTGTGAAAGGATGTCCAAAATGTTTGACCCAAGTCACTCAGTTTAAGGGCAATGCTACCAAATACTATTGAAATGTATGGAAACTTTTGACTTTGCAGAAAGTAATAAAAATGCCTTAAAAAATTCTCTCTCATTATTCTGGCATTTGGCAAATATAAATAATCTTGGTAATCCTAATTGCTTCTGATTTCATGTCAGTCAGTGATAAAAACATGCACATATGTCTTTTTATATAGTGTATGTAAACTCTGGTTTCAACTGTATATATTATATAATAAACTCAACACATTCCATAAGCAATTTTAGCCACCTCAAAATGCATATTAAATACAACTTAATCTTTATTTTGCCCAAATTTAAAAATTATAGTGTATAGTGCCCCAGAAATTTTAAAAACAACACTGCACCTGGTCTGTTTTACTGTTTTGTTATTTGTTATTATAGGTCAGAGCTTCCTAATAGTAATTGCATTTAAGTTGTAAGTTGTATTTAATATGTATTCTGAGGCAACTCTTACCTCTGCACCATCTACAGCTATACCATTGGGAAGACATGAGAAGAGTTCCAACACATGCCACCTTACAGAGGTGTTCTTATATTGTTTTAAAGGAAACAAGGAAAATCTTTAAAGGTTTACACACAACTGATTTGTGTCCCCTGTCTGCAGGTTCAATAATAAATGTATGACTGCTGACTCTCCTACCACTGGGACCACCATTAACCACTAGAACTAGGTCCTGAGTCACTTCATGACTGAGCACTGAACTAATCTGTTCATATCCTTCCCATAGACACTGAATGAAGCAGCAGGGCTTGACCACAACTCCACTAAATGGGTTATCTCACTACAAAGATTAGCTTTTAACATGTAGGGAACAGTAAATGAAGACTTTTTCCAAATATATTGCTTTATTTTTCTTTGAAAAGTGAGTTTATCAGCTCCAAGTGCTCTCAGGATTCTCCAGGTCAGCGGTGGCGAACCTATGGCACGTGTGCCAGAGGTGGCACTCTGAGCCCTCTCTGCTGGCACGCGCGCCAGGTTGACCACTCACTGCCTTTAGTATCGCTACTAATAACTATAAGGGTCTGCACTGTGGGAGTCTTATTTTTATTAGTAACTAGGGCCCCCTTGGAGTCTCCTCGAGCCCCTGTGATGGGCCCCCTCTGAGTACCCCCGAGGCCCTGTGAAGGTTCCCCTCTGAGTCTCCTTGAGCCCCTGTGATGGGCTCCCTCTGAGCCCCCCAGAGCCCTCTGAGCTCCTCCGAGCCTCTGTGATGGGCCCCCTCTGAGCCCCAGTGATGGGCCCCTTTCGAGCCCTATCACAGGGGCCTCGGAGACTACTAGGAACCTATATAAGTAAGTACTTAAGCGGGCCCTAACTAACCAAGTACCAGGGCACCAAGGGGGTAAATACTTGGGGCACTATGGATGAGGAGTTTAATTTGTACATAGGAGGGGATGGGGCACCGTTAGGAAGCTGATAGAAAAGTTATGTGTTTGTGTTGTAAATTCTGCAGGGACGAATGCTGGCCGGGAGAAGTCATCATGGCGGTCTGGACTGGAAAGTGAACAACTTATCAGACAAGACACCACCTCTGAGTCACTAAAAGTAACTACACATTTACATGTGTAACTATCACTGTATGGTGGAAATATGGGGCGTGGGGACGAGGTTGGTGGGTGGCAGACACTTCAGCTGTAGGGGGCCATAAAATTTGTAATGGCAGCCCTGTCAATATGAACGATGCGGCGGATGCACCACACACAACGTTCTGAGCTGCCATCACATCTGTCACTGTGCTGCACCAACGTCTCCATGTGTTCAGAACCACAGAATTCAGGTTAAATTGCCGTGTCAGCGCTTTGCGATAAATAAGTGGATTTTCGGTTGCAGTTTGGGCACTCGGTCTCTAAAAGGCTCGCCATCACTGCTCTAGGTTACTAACCTGCTCTGCCCTGCTGTTTGTCTTGTCTGATAGCAGTGATTACATCATCACACAGGTCAGCATTTGAGTGTTATCTGATCTAACAAACAAAGTAGACTTACAAATTACTTTTGTTTACTTTAGCTCTGAAGCTTCTCTGGACTTAAGATAAACATCTCCTGCTTTCATGTCACAGTAATCAGCAGACCTTTAAGTACAGAGCAGATATGCTAATAGAACCACCCACACCCTAATCAGGAAGAGACAGGATGTATGAATGAAAGCTGCTTTTGGCTTTGCGAAACAGCAGGTGAGACAACTCTTCTTTACAGTGGTGGTGTGGAGAGGAGGAATGGGAGTATCCATTCTCTTGACTGCAGAGCTTCCAGCATTCATATACTTATCTCTTATCTTGTATAGAGGACACATATCAATTGTGGGAAACACCTTTAATCAATTTGTTGTTTTTTTCTAGTTATGAAAAGGATGCTGGATACAAAAAGTAAGGGGTTGTCCAGTGGAATAAACTTAATCTCATTTGGGCCCTGTTGCTGCTCCGAATTTCATCTTTGGCTACATCCGCATACTCCCAAGCACCACTACTCTGTGACACATACAAAAAAGGTCTTAGACGGAAACATCAATTATAGCCTGTCACTATTCACTATTACGGAGCAAGATATTCAATAAAAACAAATGATCACAAGATTTCACTGAGTTGCTGTTGTATATGTCGGAACTCAATTGGGCCCAGGTTAGGGAAAAAAAAAAAGGTCAGGTATGCACTGTTCGTTCACCTGTAATTATGATCATTATTCTGCCCTTCAACAATATGCAAAAACGAGGCAATGCAAAAACGTTTTTAAAAAGCTTTATGTAATTTTTCAAAAAATCACCACATCAAATTTTCTTAATACAGCATATAAAATATTGGTGGTAGTCCATCCATTTCTATTTACAACCACTCCTCAGCGTGTCCACAGGTACGGCTGATTGGACTCGCAACAGTGCTGATGCATCATTGTTGAAGATTACTTAATAAGGGTATATAAAGAGAAACCCTGAACCGAGGCATATATTGAAAGTGTTTGACATGTTGAAGGCCGTTGAAAATATATATGACATTATTCTGTCCTGACACACAGGAGAGGCTCGCACTCCATTCACTCACTATATAGTGCAAGCCTCTCTTGTGTGTCAGGATGAGAACCTGAACGTGATGGGAAGTGGATCCCTGGGGAGCTCTAAAGCTGCAGAAGACCAAGAAGTAAGTGTCATTTTTCAATTTTTACTAACAATAGGCCCATTTAGGAATACATTTATTCAAGTGGACAATCCCTTTAATGATGTGTTAAGATACAAGTGTAAAACTGTGTGACTTACGGACACACTTTGGTGTACGGTCGGTCCATTTGGGTACACCGGCCTGACGGTTGTAGCAGTTTAGAGTAGAGCTTCCTGTGAGGACAAAGCCTTTGTCACACACATAACGCACTGTGCTACCCACTGGGAACTTTGCATTTGAAAGAATCCTGCGACTGTGAGTTACATCTCCAGGGTCTGAACAGGAAGTCACTAGGGAAAGAATACAGACATGTGGAAATTCAGTGAATTACAATCAGACCTTATTAAACAGTCAACAATGTGTGCTTGAGAAGAAAACCTTTTTAAGGAATGGTTCACAATTGTTTAAAAGTGTATATTGTGTAGACAGTGTCAGACTGGGGTGCCTTGGGCCCACCAGTAGAGTTTATTCTGGGGGCCTACTAGTGAAGTTGATTTTGGGAACCCACCAGTGTAGTTGATTCTGGGGTCTCACCAGTGCAGTTGATTCTGGAGACCCACCAGTGTAACTGATTCTGGGGGTCCACCAGTGTAGTTGATTTTGGGGACCCACCAGTGTAGATTCTGGGGGTTCACCAGTGCAGTTGACTCTTGGGTCTCACCAGTGTAGTTGATTTTGGGGACCCACCAGTGGAGTTGATTCTGGGGGCTCACCAGTGGAGTTGATTCTGGGGGCTCACCATGAGTTGATTCTTGGGGCTCCCAAGTGGATTTTAATTCTGGGGCTTGCCAGTGGTTTATTCTGGGGGCCCACCAGTGGAGTTGATTCTGGGGGCCCACCAGTATAGTTGATTCTGGGGTCTCACCAGTGCAGTTGATTCTGGAGACCCACCAGTGTAATTGATTCTGGAGGCTCACCAAAGTTGTTGATTCTGGGATCTCACCAGTGGAGTTGATTCTGGGGGCCCACTAGTGTAGTTGATTCTAAGGACCCACCAGTGTAGTTGATTCTGGGGCCCACCAGTGGAGTTGATTCTGGGGGCTCACCAGTGGAGTTGATTCTGGGGGCTCGCCAGTGGAGTTAATTCTGGGGGCTTGCCAGTGGAGTTGATTCTGGGAGCCCACCAGTGTAGTTGATTCTGGGGGCCCACCAGTATAGTTGATTCTGGGGTCTCACCAGTGCAGTTGATTCTGGAGACCCACCAGTGTAGTTGATTCTGGGGTCCCACCAGTATAGTTGATTCTGGGGGAACACCATTGTAGTTGACTCTGGGGTCTCACCAGTGTAGTTGATTTTGGGGACCCACCAGTGTAGTTGATTCTGGGGGCTCACCAGTGCAGTTGACTCTGGGGTCTCACCAGTGTAGTTGATTTTGGGGACCCACCAGTGTAGTTGATTCTGGGGGCTCACCAGTGCAGTTGATTCTGGGGGCTCACCAGTGCAGTTGATTCTGTGGGCCCACCAGTGTAGTTGATTCTGGAGACCCACCAGTGTAATTGATTCTGGAGGCTCACCAAAGTTGTTGATTCTGGGATCTCACTAGTGTAGTTGATTCTAAGGACCCACCAGTGTAGTTCATTCTTGGATCTCACCAGTGGAGTTGATTCTAGGGGCCCACCCTTCAGCTACTGTACACAATTGTATATGTCTCATACTCTGCCTTTTTCTCTCTGCCTTTGTGCCTCTCCCCAGGATGTATATGCAGTTGAAAAGCACCTCCAAGTCTGCCGTACTCTACAACTGCCCATCAGGGGTTTCCCCTGTTCGAGTATTGGCAGCATACATAAATTCCTATGACCAGTGGTAACACAAATAAGGTTCAATTCCAGATGAACAATACATTTAAGTCTAATGCACTCAGCAAAGCTGATCGCATGGAGCATGCATGACTGGTACTCGCTCTAGTCAGTTTAACCCACTCCTACTAACAGCCATCCCTCTAAATGCCTTGAAATCTTAGGTGGAATTGAGTTGGCCTCAGCTCCATTTCATTAAACATAGGTATTCATAGATAAATTGGGCTAATTAGACTACATGTGTTAATGAGCATTAGGTTAAAATCCTGTGTCCTCGATGTCTGCACCAGCCTTATTAACAATGATGTTCTCGTTAGCGCTTCGTCTAATGCTATATGTGATATTGCTTACAAAAGTGTTGATTACAAAAATTTAGAATATTTTTAAAAATATTTTTTAAATGATTATTTCTTCATGGGTCACAGTAATCAGCTGCTTAACAAGTGTTTAATTTAATTTTAAATGTAACATATTTATGGATTGGTCTAATGAAGTTGTTTAATCTATGGTTAGTATGCAAGTTACACTAGACACCAGTAGGGGGAGCTGTGGTCACAAAATGGAAAAAGATAAACTTTCATTTCACAACAGCCAAGTGCCTTTAGATTCTTAATATGTCCTTTATTACCTTTTAATACATCATTTAGTTCTACCTTTTTATCTGATCACTATTATAAAAATTAGTGTGTTGCCAGGACTTTTTCTTTTCCATTTCAGTCTAAACACTTTTATTCCTTCTTAAATGACAATCAATTTGTAAAACTTTTATATTTGTTGAATTTGAAACACCGTGTATATAAATGCATAACAATCGCTATTTGAGCCATGACACATATCAGCACAACTGCCAGATGGTAATCGTGATATAAAACGTTCCCATGGCAAGTTCAGAAAAAGATCAAGACGCCTGCCCTACAATAAACATCTGTCTTGTCTTATTATGGGAAAAAATGGATTCTCGTGATGCCGTTTTCATTATTGAGGTCAATAGTAACTGATTCAAAATATATCGAAAAGCTGATTTATACTAATCCTCTTATACATTAGTGGCCGATCTATTGTTCTGTGTGTCCTTTGAAAGGAAAGAAAATGTATCATGATGGATCTGGTTTTCTACAGGACATGCACAGAACTGATTTAGCCTCAGGTCTGGCAGTAATCTGTAATGTATTGAAGCAAAAAGGATTGGTTGATGAATCCATCATGATTCATACTTTTAATAAAATATATTACATATCAAAGAAAGGGAAACAGAAATGCAAATCAAATACCTCTTTTTGGTTTGATAGACCCTGAACACAACCATTAAAGGGGATATATCTCTTCACCAGTTCGGCTGTTCTCTTGTAGCTTGATTTTCTCAGTTCCTGAAATCCAGGGGCGTTTCTTCCCCTCCCAGCTGGGTGTTTCTTAACTGAAGGGGGATGACATCATCCTCCCCCTTCACTGTTCATGCTCGCTCCCAAGTCAGTTTTTTCAAACCACCCCCCCCCCCTCCACATGTCACTGTGTCGTTCCTCTCCTTTTGCAGTCTTATTTTGTAAGAGCTGTTTACATACCACAGGCCTGCATTCAGTCTAGACAGCCTTCTATGAACTCAGAGCACTGATCTCTTCTACTCTCACAGCTGAAGGTTTGTTACAGTTGAATCCAGTCTTCTATGAACTCATACAGAGCAGCACAGATCTGTCTCCCTTCTATGCAGGAGCATTAAGCACCGAAGCACAATTCTGCCGTTTTACTGATTGTAGAAGCAGCAGCAGTGTCACTGAGGAGCTGGTGGCTGTATAGAGTGAAACTGTTGCCGGCCCCTTATTCTGAGTGAGAGAGGCAGGAATGCACGCTCCCGTGAATACGACCAGGGGCCAGACAGAATGTAAATGAGTAGAGCCATCAACCAATGAAATGAAAGGAGGTGGAATTCGACTAGCACTGGGGAACAGTGTTTACACAAAACGAAGATAATACTGTGAAAACAAGACAGCTTTGCAAATGACATCCAATTGCAAAGTTGCTTGTTTTCACTGTCCCCTTATTCTGAAGACCATTTAATGAAATGATACAACCTCTTTAATGCTATCCATCACACTGCACATAGGAGTTGTCACGCAACTTCCTTTATAGCCTAAATTACAATGCCTATGACTACATCTTACGGTTACGTTCCCCACGGCAAAGACCAAATCCTGGTCAGATTTTCCAACCGGTATCTTGTCTTTTTTTGGCACACATGGGGGCGGCTTTTGTCTGCGGTTTGAGGATTCAAGCTGTCCCCATTCACACCAACAAGTTCATATTCTGCCCAAAAACTGGGCAGCAGAATGAACATCTTCTAAGTTTTTAGGAACGCTGGCGGTGTCAAAAACCATCTGGCGGAAAATCCGTGCGGTGTGGACTGCTGAATGGATTTTTGATTAAAGTCTATGGGGAATGTTGCATGTCGGTTTTCAGACTGTTTCTAAAACCGCAAATGGTCTAAAAAAAAAAGACCAAAATACCATGTCGTGGGGACAAGCACCTACTGTAATTTTGGCATTTTATTAATGAATCTAGAAGTTCTCGGCTCATACACACAGCTATAGCTCCGAACTTTTTGGATGATCAAAGAGAGACACTTTGTTGTTCATTGTAAGAAATATATCATTTTTTCATGTAGATTTACTCATTTCAGCCATTTTTCATTTAAAATTAGTAATCAATTGCCCAAATATAGAGATTTTTATGGTCCAAACTGCAACAATTTTTTAAAACAACATATAAGTGGAAGCTATATATATACTTATGAACCAGAAAGATGCTTTTTCAGGGCAATATAATAAATTTACTGATGAAAGTTTATTCATCAAGTCAAAAAGATGGACATTTACTGAATAAAGAGGGATATTTAGGGAATAAGAGGGATTTGGTTCAGAAATACGGACCGTCCCTCCAAACGTGGGACACTTGGGAGGTATGCACACAGATTTATTACAGATGCATGGGTCAGTAATAAGTCACCCATAGACTGCTGGGGTCCATATAGAGAACAAATTGAGGCATGTACCCTCATATGCTGTATTATGGAGGTATTTTCCTAGAAGCGTTGCTCAAGTACGCACCATACAGATTTTGTAACAAGCATTTCCAGTCAGTTTTTGACATGGATTCTGATTTTCAAAAAACTACTGCAAATCCATCCCCACTGACCTCAAGTGAAAATCTGAATTGTAGTCCACATGACTCAAATTTTCTTGAGTTTGGATTTCATAATGACTGTTTTTACTAAAAACTTGGAACATGTTCATTCTTCCATCGTATTTTAGTTAAAAAAACGCATCCCGGGGGGCGGTGGCTAACGATGGCTGAGTGAGGGACGCAAAGTTGCTTGTGCTCCTGTTTACTAAGCACTGAACCGGGACCGATTTCACCAACCAAAAGATGGAATGGTCGGCAAAAAACAGAAGCCCAAGACTCAACCTCGCTCCGGTTCCACGCGGGGTGAGTTTGGAGGCATTCTTCTCCCTGATTCAGCTACATAAATCACGTCCCCCCACCAAATTAAAACGGACGGGGCGACATGAGGCCACCGCAATGAATTGGGCCGCCGCCTCGTGCTGCGAATGCCACACACCCTGGTTCGGAACAGTCGGCCTCCAGGGACTACTCGGCGCGCTGCCTCATCACAGCAGCGGCCAAAGGCGATGTTCCCAGGGCACGGGCCTGAACTCTCCTCCTTACCAACGGAGGTTCAAAGCTCTGCGTCGGCGGGCGTGCTTGCAGGAAATGGAGAACCCAGGGCGCAGAAACGAAAGGCGGACTACGGGATGGAGGACGCAGTACCCGTCACAGCACAGCCGGGAGGAGAACGCACCGCACGGCATCAATTTCTCCTCTTCTGTGGCGGGGACTACAGCCCCGGACCGCACCGCAGACGGCGGTAGGCCCGCACAACAAACCCGGAAGGCGGGTATTCCAGGGTGACGCAAGCCCCATCGCCGTCAGCCACAGGAGAGCGACCTAGGCAGCGGCCTTACATCCTCTTCCTCCACGGGCGGATCGCAGCCCCGGACTGAGCACGCACCCGATGATGTCGGAGGGTCCGGCGCCAGCAGCCCGCGCGGGCGGGAATCTGCATGCATCATCGCAGGTAGCTTTCCACCTGCTGGGTGACCTGCCTGAGGTGCCAGGGAGGATCACACATGTGCAAAAAGATAAGTGCCTGCAGGCCCCCACTCACTTTCCCCCTAACCCTCCTGAGCCCCCAATGGAGTTACTGGGGACGTGCTGTGGGGACCATTGAGAGCTCCCATAGCTCCCCCACCTACCCTCTCCTCAGGCATACCCAGCACCACATGCCGCAGAGGGAACACCGCGAGCACTGGGCTTCCTATGCCTCAATAGCGGGGCCACTATTCTCCCCATTGGAGGGACATATTTCACTGGTGCTCGCCATGAACCGTGGGCGGCTCCGCGGATGCCATCGCGTCACCGTGGGGATCCGCAGTTGCGGCGACTTGCGCCCCCTCCCTTGCTACCAGGCCCCATGCCCGCCGAGAGGGATCTCCCCCCTTGTGTTCTCAGGGTAATCCTGGGAGGTCTCGCCACCCACCAACCACCTATTGCTTGTGAGCCCCTCCTGGCGTACGTTCACTGGACAGGACTCATTACCCCGGCCCGATCTGAGCGAGACATGTCCAGGCAAATCCGGTCACTTCAACGCATATAAGGTCCGCCCAGTAGCCTAAGGGGGCACCCCCCCATCTTTGGGCGGCTTTCGCATCAACTGACCACTGTGATACACACGGCTCTACTGCTGGCTGCTCGACTTCTCCTCTGATGATAATTAACCAGTCACTTTGGCGGGATTGAAGCTGCTTCTACAATTGCTCCATTCGAGGAGAGTACATTGATTGCCATGACCTCATAAGTGTCAATGAATGCAAACTAGAATTAGCTCATTTTCCGCTCGGAGCTCTCCTCTCTCCGCACACAAAAGTGGGATTGCATCGGTACAAGCGCAGCTCCAGACCTCCTCTTCACTTACAGCAGTCACTGAGGAAGTACGCAACGCCATTCAAGTCAAATATTCATCATTGCAGCAACACTCGATGACATCGAGAATCGCAATTGGCCGAAACAATCTCCGTATCAGAGGCCTTCCCGAAATCCGTACCCAACTCTGATCTGTTTCCAGTGGGTGTCAGAATTTTTATTGATTCTCTAGGGACGGCCAGCTACAGCTCATTTGGAAATCGTACAGAGCTCAAGGGCCCTGAGACCACCCATCCGCCGACAGTCCCAGGCCGCGCGGATCGTGATATGTAGGGTGCAATTCTACATGTGAAGGAGGACTTTCTCTATGAGGCCAGGTAGGAGCTAAGTCGCTGTCCTTCCAGGATGCTCCCCTAAGGATTCTCAAAGACTCTCCCGGCTGACATTGGCAAAGAGAGGCCGGCATCATAGCCATTGCTGGACACCCTGCGAGGTTAAGAACATCCCCTTCCACTGGGGTTATCCTTTTGCCTTGCTTACCGTTTGAAAAGCAAACCTGGACAGGTCCGTTCCCCGGGAGGACATTCCCCTGTTCTGAGATGCCCTTCGAGTCACTGATTGACGTTCTCGGATTGGCCCACACTGACGTCACTGTACTTCAAGGAAAATGGCAACGGAAGAGTGTCTTCATGGGTAGCGGTCACCTAGCCCATTTCCACTCCTCTTCCGGGCAATCAACAACTGCCATGAGGCCCAAGGGACAAACTCAGAGACGCGCCCCTGGCGGGCCCCCCTTGACGGACGGTTTCATGACTCCATAGGGGGGCAAGCGGGGTGCTCGAGTAGGTCTGTGTCTGGACTAGCTTTTCGTTAGATGGGTCTCAGACGGGCATGTGTTTTTATCCTTTTGGCCGTTTTGTGTTGTTCTTAAATATGCGCTTATTGGGAGCGTCTTACTTTCGTAATGATGAGGGACTCTTGTTTTTCCTCCTCTTGGCAGGTGCATGTGGCACCTTGTTGCCCACCTTTACAATTTTTTCTCCCCTTCAACTCAATTTTTGATGGCCCGTGTTTACACAAAATTGACATGTTTTCCTGCATATAACGAGGTTGCTCTTACTATTCTGAGCACTACCACTTTCCCCAGTAGGTGGAAACCCTGCTCTAAGTTTTCTCTTGGCCTGCAGGGTTCTGGTTACTTGGTTTTTACCTGTGCATTTAGATTAAAGCCGCAGGACCCCAATACCTGCTTTTTCGGTTTTAAAATTGTTTGAAATTGTTAGTGGTGTGTAGTCTACCTCCCCTCACGTAACCTGTCCTGGGGCGTTCTGTGTTTTGTTGTTCTGTGTGTGTTTTTGTTTTTTTTTTCATTCTTCTCTTCATTCCGCTCTCCTTTCACCCTCTTCTGCCCCACAACCCATAGTCGCAGATGGTTGGCGAGCCTTGGTTGCCTTCATCTGGGCCTTTGGGCTTCACACTCTTGATGGACCTCCGCGTTCGCTTCGTTCAACGCCAAGGTGCTTCTGAAACACCCAGAGGAACGAGGGCGACAGATCCTACATCACTTTCACCGTAAGCAGAATAACCCAGATAGTATGCTTTCAGGAAACGCATTTCAAGGTAGGATCTGCCCCAACTATTAAGCATAAACACTTCACATCATGGCAATTTGCGGATTTTCACACGGGTCCTGATCCCTGGTAGGGGGTTGCATAGCCATTCACCGTTCCTTACCTCATTAAGGTTATCGACTGGTTTTCTGACCCGGAAAGCCGGTACCTTCATCTGATCCTCTCTTGGCGGTCAGGTTTTTTTACCTTTTTAAATACTTATGCTCCTAATGTGGACCAGGCGAGATCTATGAATCACTGATAGATAGCTCTCTTCCCACTGATAAGGGGACGGTGTTACTTGAGGGGACTTTAACATCACTTTAGACCAAACCCTAGATTATTCGTCCAGGGAAGTCAAAACACCTTACCTTACTCCTCCATCAAAGAGGGTACGGAAGGCTTTTCCTCAAGGGCCTTCTGCTCTGCGATCTTGGAGGATCCACCATCGATCTGTTAAGGATTATGCTTTTTCTACTCTATACCACCATGGTCATATAGCACGATTGGACCTACATCTTGGTCCAACACTCAGCCCTCCCATGGGTATCCTCACCGCCCATTGGCAAACCATTTTGTCGGTCGGACCCACGCCCCAGTGTTTTGCTCCCTACCAACTTTTTCAGGCCTCAGAGATGAGAAACATGGAAATGGAAGGCTGAACGAGTCCCTCAATCTTAGATGCCACATGCGTGGGCGGACATCGACCGAGAACTCAATTTCCCAATTCATAGGGCCACCTCGTAAATGACACCCTCCCCACACAGTCCAAGGGGAGGCCCATAAAATGTGTTCTCAGGGGCGGTTCTGATTCGACATGGCTCCAGACTTTAAAAAGATCTGGGCGTGCACACTCTATCGAAAAGCTCGACCTAAATTGTCCTCTTTAGAAACTGCACATTAAAAGTGTCTCTCCCCTACCAACCCTTAGGAGCTAAGGATGCCACGTTTGGAGGGTTCAAGCGCTTTTGGAGGCTTCGTGGGGCCGCTTACATTCAGTTCTGTCGTAGCACTACAAGTTCTACGAATATGGCAAACAAAAGTGGTAGGATGCTGTCCAGGGCGGTTTCGCTCTCAGATGGGCACTCCCACTTTCACTCCATTAAGGGCACAAAATAGTGGCTCACTGTACCCGTGGGGGAAATTGCCAGTACTTCCAGGACTAATATTCTATATTATATAATTTACCGACTCGCACCAAAGCCCGGCTCATCCGGAGGGCTTATTTCCTCATCCCTCGCATGCTGTCCAAAATTCCTCAGCCTCGGCCTCTCAATCGCTGGAGGAACCCTTCTCGGCGATGGAGTTGGAGGCCGTACAGTAAAGATCTCACAGGAAGGGAAAAGGACCGGGGCCCAGATGGCTCACCGCCAAGTTCTTCAAAAGTTTCCTGACCTCAGACTAACTCCTTGCTTCCTGGCGGCCTTCTACATCCTTATCACGGGACCACCTTTCCCTCCCCAAGCATTAGCTGGCATTGTAGGCACCATAATTCCCAAGTTCTGGGAAGATGCCCCAGGTGTGTGGTGCTACGCCGCCCTAAATCTGTATTGAACGTGGACTTGATGATATACGCCAAATTATCACAACAGGATCAACACGCTGCTCCGCGCACCTATACCATCCTGATCAGTGGGCTTAGTCCAGGGCTGGGAAGAGCGTGATAAACACACTCAAGACAATGGACATCATACATCAGGCACCAGCCCTCCAGCTCCTGGGGGACACTCATATTTAATGGTACTTTCGTTGGATGTAAGTGAAGGCTCTTGATCGTATATCGTGGCCTTCTCTTCATCAGTCCTATCTCCCATATAGTCATGGGCCTATCCTTCCAGTTCCAAGAATATCGGCACTCTACTCACAGCCATCGGCGCGTGTCAAGGTTTATGGCTCTTTGTATCTACTCCATTCAAAATCCTAGAATGGGAATAGGCCAGGGGTGCACTTTGTCCCCCCTAACTTTATGTTCTGGTGATGGAGAGCCTCACATGGCGTCCATTAGATCATAACCCCTGACAATTAAGGGGGATCTGCTTTGGGGGCTAAGAATACAAATGCTCGGCTTTCGGCGACGACTTACTGTATTCTTTACAAATTCCCGCATATCCCTCCTGTCTTATGGCGGGAGATCAAGGCCTTTGGCAGCTGTCAAACTTTAAGATTAATTTTTCTAAGTCAGACCGAAGCTTTGGTGTTGGCCATCTCACACGCGAGCAGGCTTCTCCTGCAGTCCACACCTTCCATTTGACTGGCATAGGGCATGGCATTTCCATATCTAGGATCCTAGATTCAAATGGGATCTTTCTAAACTCTTTATTGACAACTATATCTCGCCTTTTGTAGGAAATACAGAGAGAGATTTCCTGGATTCCTGGCGGGGGAAGGAATGTCACTGCGTTGGCAGAATAAACTTGACTCAAGATGACCCGTGCTCCGAGGTTCTTGTATCTCATTCTCAAACTATCCCCATTCACGTCCCCTCATCATTCTGGAGGTGAGTTTGACAGTGCTTTCGCTCTTTCGTCTTGGGGCAGCGCGGTAGGAAGCCGTGGATAGGCGTCTATGATTACGCTTAACTGAAGCAAGGATGCCGAGTGGCACGGGTTTAACACGACTGCTTGAATGTCACTATTTGACTCGGCCCTGTCGTGCTTCGCTACTTGGCTCTAATATCGAGCCGAGGGGATTAAGACTCTGGGCTGCCATGGCAGAGGATCTGAGCATCTTTTTCAGTGTCGGTGCTCACTGGGTCTGGTACACCAGCCCTCCTGAACAGTGCATCTTCGCTTTCTGCGTGGACAGGGGACGCTGTCCAACCTCTTCGAGCATACGGGACTTCCCATAGGGCCTCATTGACCGTAAGGGGTCCATGTGTCCGTTACAGACATTACAGATTTCCCTCAGGCCTTTCTTCCAATGTTTTCTTGGGTAGCACTAAGAGGACCCGCTACGTTTTTGCACGTAGGAGGATCGAGGGGAAGATTGAAAACAGCTTGTAGAATACTCGATGGGAGGCTAGCTTCTTGCGGGGCCTCCCTCCAGTACTTTCATTATCCCATTTCTTTAACCGAACTAAGTACGGACGTAATTTTTACAGGACCCTTTTCGGCATGGTAGAATCTGTTTGCTGTACTCATCAGGTGCGAGACACTCGCTTCAGGTTAACATGGATGTCCTCTCTGCCCACTCTGCCTCGCTCCATCCTTTTGCCACAAATGGGAGACCAGAATTAGGGACCTCTTTACCACTGACGCATATGGGAGCGGTGCTTTTCATCTCTCACATTGGGTGCTATCGCCTCCCTTGGGCAACCTGGAGACTTGCTATTAACTCTTGACTCCGGTGGTACAGAGTTCCCACAGTTTTTTTACACAGTTGGTTACCATCCGGTTCAGATACCTGCTGGAGGTTGCGGTAGTGAGGAGGGGACCCTGGCCCACGTTTGGTGGGGATGTTCCACTAAGCAGGGGGTTTTGGATCTCGGTCCTTGAGTGATTGGGAAGTGTCCGGTGTCTCCATACCCCCAATTCTCAGAGGCCTTGCTCCTCTTACATGTTTCCCATGCGGTTGACCATGCTCAAGAAGTCTTCTCCTTAGAATCTCAGCTACAGGCGGCCATAATAACGTGGTGCCGAGGAGGTGGAATTCAACTGTACCCCCATCCCTTGAGGATGGTTGCGCGAGATCAGTTTTATTATAAACGGATGGAGGACACTCAGTGCTTTAACTCCAGAACAAGCAAATTACATTTAAACAAAATGTGGGCAACTGGCTTCTTTTCAAGACGTCCCCGTTGTACCACGCCATCACACCAGTTGGGAATGGTGCCCGGCGGAGGTGCCTGGCCTGTTCGTGGCCTTTGGGTGGGGGATATGGACCTTCCCCCCCCCCTATACTCCCTCTCTGATTTTTTTTTTTCTTTCCCCTTTTTCCCCTGTTGCCCTTGCATGTGTGTCCGTGTGTATTACCCTGTTGTTTTTCTCTCATGATGTTTACACGCTCGGGTAACGAATTACTGGCTCCCCTTCTCCACATCCATTGAAACCCATTTGATTTTTCATCTTTTGTGGTAGCCTTGGGTCATATTTTCTAGCTCCACATATGTCGCGGTTCTGTTGATTTTTCTTAATCTATGATATTTTGTATACTTTTAGATGCATGTTGGACGGCATTGTCCTTTTAGTTCTTCCTTCTTTGATGATATCTGAGTGTCTACAGATGTTATTGTTCATTAATAAACTTTTCATAATTTGAAAAAAAAAAAACGCATCCCAAACATTTCTATGTCGGATCCGCATCCAAAATCCCATAGAGATGAATGGGACACATTTTGTGACTGTAAATCTGGTGTAAAAAAAACCCCAACATAAAATCCACGTTGAAAATTCCGTTAATATACCCTTTGGACAACGTGGTTTTAGGATTCAGAATCCGCCAAGTATCTTGATATGTGTCGTATGGTGGTACCCTAACAATGGGCTAACGTGAATGGAATTGTAAGGCTATGTCTACACAGCATAGCTTTACCATCAGATTTTCGGCGGATTCAGTATTTTGAATGCTGTATAGTGAGCAATGAAAAATCTGTGCTGTAGTCTATACAGCACAAATTTTTTTTATCGTCGGTTGTTGCAAGATGTTGTATATTCTGCGGGATTCCGTCGGTTTGCCGTCGGATTCCCATACATTCAATTGTATGGGCCGACCGCAAATCCGAAAACTGACCTCGGTTTTAGAGCAACTGCTGTGTAGACTTAGCTTAAGAGTACACAACAAAAACTAAAAAATATAAAAGGGACGATGATACATTTTTAGCATTATTAAGCAATCCAGAGGTCATATTTATGGCTACAATCTATTAAGTATAATGCACTTTTGGAAAAATACCACTGCAATTTTTAGAGGTAAAGCCAGAAGCTGATTCAATAGAAATTAGAAATATAAAGGAATTACTTATCTACTGTATCTCCTTCCGGCTGGATCTACTTTTGGCTTTGTCTTCAAAAACCAGCATTAAATCATGCTTAAATTCAATGGTATGGCCACAGGGAATGCTAGAGCAACACCTTATAGTCCATTAAGTTACATTATTATTATTTTTTTTAATTTTATTTTAAGCGTCATTGATTTCAGGGTGTTGTTCAATCAATCAAAATGGGGGTTGGAAACATAACATAGGACCAAACCATTTCAATAACATCACTAAATAATGAATAACCTGTGTGGCACAGCGACCTCTGGTTATCGCAGGTTTCTGGCACTAGAGGGTGTGCAGATGGAGACCTGCAAGCAACACGCCACCAAGGGTATCTGGCCTTGGTGGGGTAGGAGCCAGCCATATTTGTTGTCAGCTGCAGTTGGCAGTGGTGTTTAGCGCGTTTTGCTGTTCTGGGTCGGCTCTTATCGGGAGTAGACAATGCGTTGGGTGGGTGTCTACTCCCCATGTTCCAGGCCAGGTTTTGGCAGGTCCCTGGAGGCCTATAGACCTAGGGCTGCAGGTGTTCGGGGAGCGTGGTCTGCTACCTGCAGTATGGAGCAGCAGAGTAGCTAGAGGCTCTGGCCCCCCCAGAGGCTTGAGAGAAGCTGGGACCCAAGGGGAGACTGGGAGAATCTCAGAAAGTGCATTATGGGACTGGACATGAGGTCCAGCTCACACGTTAGAGAGGGATTTTCTGTACATGTTTAGTTAGTGGCCTGACGGACTGAGGTTCTGTTTGTATTTTTGATTTGTTATCATGTACCTCAATAAAGCTAGTTAAGGCCAGTAAAAAAGATTCCTGGTGTTGGAATATCAGTGTGCCAATACCGTTCTACCAAGGGTGGCGATCCTGCGAGCTGAACTAACCCCTAGGGCCGAACCAAGATGTTGGCCGAACAAATGTGAGTTGTCACACCTGGTACAGAGGGAGAAATGACCCTGCCTGTGAGGGCTTACTTGTTTTCATCGGGGGGCCACATCAGCCTCACGGCATACCTTAAAGGGTCTCACAGATCAAAAGAAAAATTCCTAAAACAATAATCTTTAATAGATATGCATTAAAATAATTATCCTTTATATATAAAAATGGCCTCACACAAATAGCCACTATACAAATATGCAACTGTATATGTATAAAGTACCCGGTGTATATCGGTACCTAAATACAAAAGTAAGTGGACAATGTCTAGCTAATCACAGCAAAAAAGACATTGTACCAAATACCTATTAGCAGGGAGAAGTGCCCCTATAAGAGGGAGGAAAATGTGGTAAAAATGTGGTCAAAAACTCACGGTTCTGTAGACCTTGTCACAGTAGACTCCGTTGCCCCATTGGACCAGTATATACCATATAATAGAAAAAGCACTATCGCTATCACTATAATAGTCCTATCCAGATAGAGCACTCGCCCCGAAAAGGGCGACCCCACCTCTCGGCGACTCACCCTAACTAACTAAATTATACAGTAACATACATAAAGAACACAGACATAAGGGATAGGTCCCAGCTTCTCTCAGTTGCAGGGACTTATGTCTGTGTTCTTTATGTATGTTACTGTATAATTTAGTTAGTTAGGGTGAGTGATTAGCTAGACATTGTCCACTTGCTTTTGTATTTAGGTACTGATATACACCGGGTACTTTATACATATACAGTTGCATATTTGTATAGTGGCTATATGTGTGAGGCCATTTTTATATACAAAGGATAATTATTTTAATGCATATCTATTAAAGATTATTGTTTTAGGAATTTTTCTTTTGATCTGTGAGACGGTTTTCTATATTCCTATTATTATCTTTTTTTTCTGTGAGTTATACCTTAAAGGGCCTTAAAGGGCCGACATAATTTTAGAACTGTGTAAATGGAACTTCTCCTTAACTGTTACAGTTGTACAGTATTGCTATTATAATTAGCCCTTTGAGGGGAACCAGGAAGAATATATTGCCCCCCCATAGGTAGATAGATATATATGACCCCTTTATAAAAGGTATAACCACGCTGCCATAGTTTTTGCCCCGTTAGACAGTTAATTTCTAACAGCTAGTCACCATGTAGCCAGGTAATATGCCATCTGTGACATGGTCAAGCAATCTCCTGCGTTCAAACCGGCATCAGTAGGGGGGAAGAAGGTGATTTGGTCCCTTTGAAGTGGCATGGTTGTTGGTGAGAAGGGCTGGTCTGAGATTTCAGAAACTGTGTTTCCCCCTGGGATTTTCCGCAAACCATCTCTAGGGTTTACAGAGAATGGTCCGAAAAAAAAAAAACATCCTGAGTGCAGCCCTTGGGGGGAAAGCCTTTTTGATGCCAGAGGTCAAAGGAGAATGGGAAAACTGGTTGAGCTGTAGAAGGGGCAACAGGGGACTAAATCCCACCCGTTACAACCAGGTGGGCGAAGAGCATTCTGAACGCCGTACGGCGAACTTTGGGGCAGATGGGCTAACAGCAGAAGCCACAGGGGGTCCCCACCCTTTCAGCTAAGAAAGGAAATGAGGCCCCAATTTCCCAAGTCTCGAAATTGGAAGTAGAGATTGGAAAAAGTTGCCGGGTCTGATAGTCTCAATTTCTGTGCGACATTCGGGGGTGGGGGTAAATTTTGGGGCGTCCCAACATGAAAGCATGGATCCATCCTGCCTTGTATAAACGGTTCGGTGGTGGTGGGAAATGACTGGGTGGGGAATATTTTCTTGGCATTTTTGGGGCCCCTTGGCACCAATTGGCATCGTTGCAAACCCCTTGTTGAATTAGCACGAGAATTGAGGCAGTTTAAAGGGCAAAAGGGGTCCAAACCCCCGTTACTAGCATGGTTTTTCCTGAAAAAGGGGCCCCGGGGTGGTGTATATGACCCTTTGGTAGAAAAGTGAGTAAAAAACCCAAAGTTATATTGCCATAAAGGGTTTTTTTCCCCTCCGTGTGGGTAGTAATTTTTTTGCCCCCGGGGCAGCAGGTGTTCCCCCATGTAGCCAGGTAATATGCCCTCTGCAGCCAGGTAGTAGCCCCCTGTAGCCAGGTAATATGACCTCTGCAGGCAGATAGTAGCCCCCTGTAGCCAGGTAATATGCCCTCTGCAGGAAGGTAGTAGCCCCCAGTAGCCAAGTAACTGCCCCCTGTAGCCAGGGAGATGCCCCACATAGCCCCCCTGTAGCCAGGGAGATGCCCCATATTGTCCCCTGTAGCCAGGTAGAGGCCCCATATAGGCCCCTGTAGCCTGGTAGATGCCCCATATAGCACCCCAGTTGCCTAGTAGATTCCCCATATAGCCATGTAGATGTCCCATATAGCCCCCCAGCAGCCAGGCAGATGCCCCATATAGCCCCCCAGCAGCCAGGTAGATGCTCCATATAGCCCCCCAGTAGCCAGGTAGATGCCCCATAGACCCCCAGTAGCCAGGTAGATGCCCCTTAGCCCCCCCCAGTAGCCATGTAGATACCCTATATAGCCCCCCAGTTCCCAGGTAGATGCCACATATAGCCCCCAGTAGCCAGGTAGATTCCCCATATAGCCCCCCCAGTAGCCAGGCAGATGCCCCATATAGCCCCCCAGTAGCCAGGTAGATACCATATAGCCCCCCAGTATCCAGGCAGATGCTCCATATAGCCCCCCCCCCGTAGCCAGGTAGATGCTCCATATAGCCCCCCAGTAGATGGGTGGATACCTCATTGCCCCCAAGTAGCCAGGTACATGCTCAATAGCCCCCCAGTAGCCAGGTAGATGCCCCATAGCCCCCCAATAGCCAGGTACATGCTCCATAGCCCCCCAGTAGCCAGGTAGATCCCCCCTGTAGCTAATGATTATAAAATAAAGAAAAGCTACCCACCTTCTCACAGTCCGTGCAGCGCAGCCCGGTCCTGAAGCTGGTGTATGGTGTAAGCGGCATGACATCATCACGTCGCTTACGCGGTCACGCAGCTCCCAAGGGTCTCCTGGGCCAGCAGAGGCTGCTGACTGTGGAAACCTAGCGCCGCAGGGGGCGTGAGGAAAGCGGTGCGTCACACTCCTGCCGTATGTATGTACAGCACTCACGGAGCACCGTACATACAAAGGGAGAAGGTAGGAGGGAAACGATCCCTCCTGCCTTCTCCCTGTACCAGCAGCTGCACCAAGCTGCTGACTGACTCAAGGCCGCGGGCTGGATTTGGCCCGCTGGCCTTGTGTTTGACACCTGTGGCTTACAGTTAAGGAGAGAGGGGGAAGGAGACAGAAGGTGAGGGATGGACACATTTATATGGTGGTGCAGTAGCAGCAGGGCTATTGTAGATTTCCTGAAAAGGCGGGTTTTCAGGTTACTTTTGAAGGCATCTTATAAGGAGGAGTGTCTGATGTGTTGCGGTAGTGAGCTCTAGAGTTTGAAGTGTGCACATGAGGCATTTGTGTGAGAAGAAGGCAAGAGAACAGTAGAGAAGTAGGTTTTGTAAGGATTGGCGACTGCCTGAGGGAAGGTATCAGTAGTTTAGAGGGGTTTTCTCGCCGTGCAGTTTCACAGAGTCACATGCAGCTTCAGGCTCACACTTCCTGGTCAGGCTTTGGGCGGTTCTATAAGCTGTTTATTCATAAATCTGCCCCCAGGGTGTAAAATCTGTAGTGCACAAGACTACAAAGCCATAAGGGTATGTCCACACAATGAGTAAAATTTACATTCTGTCATTGAAAACTGCATTGGTCAATGAATTTTTAAATGTCTATTTCACAGCAATCAGATAAGAGAGAGGAAAGTGAGATGGTCGGTAACCAAGAGAAACTGTGCACTCAGAAGAGATAAAATCTCTCTTATCGCCTCAAAAAAAAACAAAATAGAAAAGCAAGAGAGCCTTGGTTAGTAGTTTGCAGTGAATTAGCTGGGCAATGGTTAGACAGTGAAGGGACAAGCAGAGGGGAATGTGAAGAGAGGTGGATTAGCTGGCAAGGAGAGTGCAGAATAGATTGGAGGGGATCAAGAGTGTTATATGGGAGGCTACAGAGAAGGATACAGTAATCTATGCGGGAGATGATCAGGACATCAATCAACAATTTTTATTGCGTCAAAGTCAAGAAAAGGGCAGTTTCAAGCAACGTTTTTTGGGTAGATGTGGCAGGCATTGACAAGGCTTGGAAGTGTGGTATGAAAGACAGGACTGAGTCAATGGTTATCTAAAGGCAATGCACTTATGGGAAGGAGTAAAGTCATTAAACCGTGATAGTTAGTTTCGGGGGGCACACGGGGATTGGGAACCCAAAAACCAGAATTATGAGCAGATGATATGAGCAATGTGATGATCCATAGCCAATTAAAAAAAAAGGACAGTTTTAAATTTAGTGAAATTAATTTTTTCTAATTGAAATCATTTTTTTTTTTTTCCCCAAAAAAAAAAAAAACCTGTTTACAAAATTTTTTCCCATCAAAAGTTAAACCACTTTTCCCGTCATTTTTCTTTAAATTTACCCCTAAAAAAGTGTAAAAACTTTGGTAGTTTTTTGGGGATTTTTATTGTGGGTTAGGTTATGGAGAGCTTTGTAGGGTATTTTTTAGTAGTTGGAAAAAAATTAAACGGGGCCCCATTAAGCGGTTTTTGATTAAGGCAAAAAATTTAAAACCGGTTATTGCCGTTTGTAATTGAGGGAACGGTTTTTGGGCCCCGCAATTAGGGAGGCCCTCTTTTGTAGGGGGGGCCCCGGGAAAAATTGTGATGTAAATTTCCCCCTCGGGTATTCGCCGAGCGGGGAGGAGAGGCCGGAACCCTTATTTAATGCTTGGCACGGATTTAAGGGCCGTATGCAGCGCAGTACGGCGACGCAATATGGCTGAAATTTTTGGGGCCAGAAATAAGCCGGGGTGAACGAGGCCAAAAAGGGTACGCCCAAATGACACATATAAAAGTTATGTGTAAAATTTCCCTGAATCCTAAAAAAAGCTTTTTTCTGAGGGAATTTTTTAAAAAAGGGTTTTCAATGTGCAATTTCAGGTGGGTTTTTTTTTTCCAAAATTTATGGGCAGAAAAAAAAAGGTTCTCTTTTCATCTCAGGGGGTTTTTGGGATGTGGACCCAAATATAGAAATGTTTAGGATGGTTTTTTAAAACCAAAAATACGGGGGAAAAAAAATTGAACATTTTCCCCAATTTTTTGTTGTTTTTAAAAAATGTCAGTTTGAAATCCGTCCTAAAGAAAACCCAAAAGTCGTGGGGACTACAACTAAGATTTTAAAAGGCTAGGGGAAAAGGGTTTTACGGTTTTTGGGAAATCCGAATCCATGTAAAAAACCCGACTGAAAATTCTTTGCGTGTAGACCAGGGGTGTCAAACTGTTTTCAGGGGGGGCCCACATCCCCTCACTGATGGTCCCTTAAAGGGCTGGGCATTTTAAATTTTTGAACTGTGTAAATTTGGAAAATTCTCCTTTAACTGTTTTCATTTGTACGTATTTTATTTTAAAAATTTGCCCCTTTTAGGGCAGCCGGAAAATTTTTATTAGCCCCCCATAGGTAGATAGGTTAAAACAGGGCCGGGCGGGGGGTAGGCCCCAAAGGGAGGCGGGCCGGGCCCAGGGCGGCCCCCAAAACCCCTGCCTATCCCTAAGGGGCGAAAGGAAAGGGGCCCGGCCCTCGCGGGCTCCAGGGGCCCCTGCCCTGGGCCCCGGGGCGGCCCGGCCCGGGTTTTGTGGGCCCCTTTTTGCGGAAACAGTGAGCGGGGCGCTCCTGTCCGAGGACCCGTGTCGGGCCCCCTCCCCCGGGGGGTTTGCTTTGGGTCCTCCGTGGCCGCGGGGCCAAAACCCCAAAACGGGGGCCCCCGGGTTTCATTTGCGCTGCGGACCCCCCGCGGCTCCGTGTGGCGCTTGCTGGGGAGGTCGCGATGAAAATGATGTTCCCTCGCCCACGCTGCCTCTCCTTTGGGGCATTGCGCGTCAAAAGGCCGGGGCGCCCGGGAGCCGCCGGAGGGGGCGTCCGGGTTTGGGGGGGGGGGGCCCGGGAAGGGGGGGGCGGCGCGCCCGGGCAGCAGGGGAAGTATAAATGTTTTTTGTTTTTACCTGCCTGGGAGCCCTATAAGCCCGCCTGTGGCCCCCATACGGGCCCCCTGTAGCCCCCCTATGCCTGCCCGTGGCCCTTTTAAAACCTGCCTGTAGACCCCTTAAAAAGCCTGCCTGTAGCCCCTATTTGGGCCTTTCCTGTGGCCCCCATAAAACGCCCGTTGCCCCTATATGGCATGCCTGTAGCCCTATAAGCCTGCTGTAGCCCCTATATGACGCCTGTAACCCCTATAAGCCCGCCTTTTAGCCCCCATATGCCTGCCTGTAGCCCCTTTATGCCTCCTGTAGCCCCCTATAAGCCTCCTGTAGCCCCTATATGCCGCCCGTAGCCCCCATATGCCTGCCTTTTAGCCTATAAGCCTGGGCCCGTGGCCCCCTACGCCTGCCCGTGGCCCCCTATGCTGCCCCGTAGCCCTATAAGCCTGCCCGTGGGCCCCCATTTTGCCTGCCTTTTGGCCCCAAAATGCCTGCCTGTTTGGGCCCCCCTATGCCTGCCGAAGACCCTTAAGCCCCGGCCCGTGGCCCCCATAAGCCCGCCTGTAGGCCCTAAAAAGTCCCGCCTGTTTGCCCCTATAAGCCTGCCCCGTAGGGCCCCATAAGCCCGCCCTTTGGGCCCCCTATGCCCGCCTGTTGGCCTATAAGGGCCCGCCCTGTAGCCCCTAAAAAGCCTTTCTGTTTGGGCCCCCATTCGCCTGACCTGTGGCCCTATAAGCCTGCCCGAGCTCTATAAGCTGCCTGTGGGCCCCTTTAAACTGCCCGTGGCCCTATTTAAACCCGCCCTGTAGCCCCTATAAGCCCCGCCTTTGGCCCCCTACGCCTGCTGTAAACCCCCAATAAGCCTGCCTGTAGGGGCCCCCATAAAAACCCGCCCGGGGGGCCCCCCATGTGCCCGTGGACCCCCCTTTTGCCTGCCTGTAGGCCCTAGCCCATATAAACCTGAGCCCCCATAGCTATTTTACCTGCCCGTTTTGCCCCCCTTTTAACCGCCTGAGCCCCCATGTATATAACCTGCCCCGAGAGTGAACCCAAAGTCTATAAAACCTGCGGGGGAGTGAACCCCCATGTCTATTTTACCTGCCTGAAAAGAGACCCTTAACATATAACCCGTCTAAAAATGGGGACTTTTTATACCTTTAAATTAAAGGGGTTGCTGGAAAATTTTGAGGATTCTAAGATATTTTTGGGGCCAAATTTTGCAGGGGGCGAAATATTGGCCGGGGGCAATTTTGATGGGAAGGGGTGAAAAAGGGTGGAGAAGAGAAGGGAAAGTGAACGGGCGCTGATCAAAAAAAAGACGTCTTGTGAGTACAAATGTAACTGAGTTTAATCACTTAGTTTTCTGCAGAGGTTCCCAATTTCAAAAATAGGAAACTACCCCTATTGGTCCTGTATTTGGGGGTGGTATATTTTAATCAGAAACCTGTGTTTCAGCTGATTGTCACATGTGGGGGTCGGTTTGGTCAGGGTTGGGGAGGATTATTTGATCCTTAAGTAGTAAAAATTTTAGGGTCTTGGTTTTTTTTTTGGGGTATTTTTTGTAACAATCATTCGTTTTGGAGATTTGGGTCCTTTTATCGGGGGGAAATTTTTTTGGGGGCCCGTTAAATTTTGGGGGGATTTTTTCACTGTCATACGGAGGGGGAAACGGGGGTTTTTTTAAAAAAACAAATTTTTTCCCGGGGTGATTTCCCTTGTGAGTGACTGCTGAGGAGGGTGGACGGGAGCTATGTGGAATACACAGAAAAAAATTTTGTGTAGGGGCCCCCGGGCAGGGGTGAGAGGAAAATTTGGGGGGGGGGGGGCATTTTTTGGGGGGCGAGGGGGGGGGGGGGGGCCCATTGGGTGTACTCGCCCAGGAACCCAAATTTCCTTGTCCCGGGGCCCCAGGGGACATTTTGATCCTTGTAGGTAGATAACGTGGGTATTAAAAACCCCCCGTAGATGACGTAATAGTGCCCCTGTAGGTAGATAAGTTAAATTTTTCCCCCCGTAAACCAGGTAGTAATTTTTCTCCCCGTGCCAAGGTGTAATATGGCCCCCCGCAGCCAGGGAATATGGCCCTCTAATACAAATTTTTAGTGGGCCCCTAAAAACCCAAGTTAAAAACCTCAAGGTATATAGGGAAAATAGGAAAAGCATTAATTTCTAAGGAAAAAAATGAAAAACCGGGGGCTCTTTGTTTACAGAAATTTTATCAAAGATTTTATTTTAAACCACCTCTCAAACGTCAAGGGGTTCCCAGAGCAGGTGAGTCCCTCCACTGAACATGTTACCTCACTAGGAGTAAATTCAGACTGCATTCTCAGGGAGTGGTAGGAACTTGCAATTGGATTATCCTGCACTGGTTTAATCCAATTGCAAGTTCCTACCACTCCCTGAGAAGTTGCAGTCTGAATTGACTCCTAGTGAGGTAACATGTTCAGTGTAGGGACTCACCTGCTTTGGGAACCCCTTGACGTTTTGGGGAGGTGAGCTTAATACAATTTTTGATCAAATACTGAAAACTAAGGAGTCCAGGTTTTTCATATTTTTCCTTAGCAGTAATGCATTTCCTATATTCCTATATACCTGAGGTTTTAACTTAGTTTTTAGTGTTCCATGATATTTGTTTGATGTATGCTATTGCCTTTTCAGTGTGCACCTATGCTTACGTTTTTCAAAATATATTTTAGATGTGCACAGCCTTATTACGTTTTGTAGGTAATATGCCATCTGCAGCCAGGTAATATGCCACCTGCAGCCAGGTAGTTGCCCCTTGTAGCCAGGTAGATGCCCCGTGTAGCCCCCTGTAGCCAGGTAGATGCCCCGTATAGCCCCCTGTAGCCAGGTAAATGCCCCCTGTAGCCAGGCAGATGCCCCACATAATCCCCTGTAGCCAGATATATGCCCCATATAGTCCCCTGTAGCCAGATAAATTCCCCATATAGTCCCCTGTAGCCAGGTATATGCCCCATATATCCCCCCAGTAGCCAGGTAAATGCCCCCTGCAACTAATGAATATAAAATAAAAAAAAGGTACTCACCTCCTCATGGTCCGTGCAGAGCGGGCAGGTCCTGGAGCTAGTGTACGGTGTAAGCGGCGTGACGTCATCACGCTGCATATGCCGTTACGCAGCTCTCAGGGATCTCTTGGGCCGGCAGAGGCTGCAGACCAAGGAGACCTAGCGTCGCAGGGGGCGTGAGGAAAGTGGTGCGTCACACCCCCTGCGACGCTGTATGTATGTACAGCGCTCACCGAGCGTTGTACATACAAAGGGAGAAGGTAGGAGAGAAACTATCCCTCCTGCCTTTTCCCTGTAACAGCAGCTGCACTGAGTGTGCAGCTGCTGACTAACTGCGCGGCCATGGTGAAACGGTCGTGCGGAGTCTGAGAGATCGCAGGGGGGCTGCGGGATGGAAAACACAAGGCGGCCCGCGGGCCTTGTGTTTGACACCCGTGGTGTAGACAGACCATAAGGATAGAGGCAGAGGAGTACCATATGGGTACAAACCACACACTAGAGCGCCTGATATAAGATCCTCAGGCCAAGCCGTTAACTGTTAACCACTAGTTTAAACAACACCCTTGACTATAATTCCCTGGCAAAGCACATTTCATCATACCATAGACATTGCTTGTGCTGTACAAATCAAATGTGTTTGTTTCCATGCAAAAAAATTGACAGAATTAGAAGAAATGGCTCTGAAACTGTCAAACCAATAAAACAACACATGCAAAAATGGCCAGAATAAACTTAGATGGAAACAAGAAGAGAGAAATGTGATGTGATTCACCACAAAAAGTATCATACTGTGTCTTCTCTGCCGACTGCTTAAGGAGAAGCTAAAAGATTGATACATTTAGACTATGGGATCAATAATATTTTACTGTATTTGTCTCCGGTGTGCTCTGAACGCTGTTGTTTTATAAGGTTGAAAATTAGGTTTTATTTGGCACAGAGTCGTCTTGCTGCAAAGGTGCAGGTGGCTCAGCGTTAAAGTCTACAGATTTATCTCCTCCATCGTGTTGCTGCAGTCCGCCGGTAATCCTTGTTTAAAGGGCAGAATATATCTGCGGCATGCATCATTCATGGCAGGCGGGGGGTGAGAGGTCACTTGATAGAACTTTGAAACAGTTTTTCATTGCTGGGGATAACATAGAAGTGTGGGCTGGTGATGTAAGGCTGTTGTACTGAGCAGTGGAGGGCTGAAGACGTAGGCGTTATATCTAATTTTGTTTTGGAAAGAATATAATTAGAATGCTGTGCACTAATAAATTAGAGGAACAAAATCGAGCTGATTGGCACGTTATATTTAACTCTAGAGATGTACGGCCTGTTTTTATCATTGTTACATTTCAAATTTTAATTGCTAATTTCTGCTTAAAAAAGAATTTCTCCCACAAATATGAATTTATAATTTTTATGTCAAATTGTCAAGCAGTTCTTTTTAGTTGTTTTATAGTCATATCTGCTTCTGAGAAAGCTGGGTGACAGCCAATGTGACTCCACAAAACCCCCAATACGAGGTGTTATCATGCAGCTCTTAAACCTTCCAATCCACCAGTTCAGTATATGCAAAAAATGTATAAGTAGTTCTAATTAGTCACATTTACTATTCAGGAATTTTGGAAAAGGAGGTACTAATCTCTGAAAGAGCTATAATGGGGGTCAAATTAGTTGTCACCCACAAATTCTGAGAAAGCTAAAAATATTTTTAACTACAGTGGTCGTCTTGGAGGTGTGTTTCGGATTGCTATCATGTTGGGATACTGCCCTGCGGCCCAGTTACCGGAGGGAAGGGATCATGCTCTACTTCAGTATGTAACCGTACATATTGGCATTCATGGTTTTCGCAATAAACAGCCAGCAGCACTCATGCAGCCCCACACCATGTCACTCCCACCACCATGCTTGATACAATTCTTTTTGTACTCCTCACTTGGTTGCCACCACACACGCTTGACACCATCTGAACCAAATAAGTTTATCTTACTCATCAGACACAGGACATGCTTCCAGTAATCCATGTCCTTGCTTGTCTTCAGCAAACTGTTTGGGGGCTTTTGTGTGCATCTTTAGAAGAGGCTTCCTTCAGGGACGATAGCCATGCAGACCAATTAGGTGCAATGTGTGGCGTATGGTGTGAGCACTGACAGGCTGACCCCCCCAACCCTTTAACTCTACAGTAATCCTGGTAGCACTCAACTCTGGATATGACACTGAGCACATTCACTCAACTTCTTTGGCTGACCATGGTGAGACATGTTCTGAGTGGAAGCTGTATTGTTAAACCACTATATGGCCTTGGCCACCATGCTGCAGCTCAGTTTCAGGATGTTGGCAATGTTTTTATAGCCTAGACCAGGGGTCCCCAACAACCGGTCCGCGGACCAGCACCGGGCCGTAGCGCATACCCTGCTGGTCCACGGCCCCGGCTACACATGATGCCGGCCGCCCGCTGACTTTAGCCGGGCGGTCGGCATCTGCTCTGCGCGGCCATTGTAATCCGGTTGCGCAGAGTTATAAGCAGCTGCGCGCAGTGTGTGGCTGCATCACTATAGAGAAAGCAGGAGCGGTTCATTACCGTTCCTACTTTCCCTATTGCTGTAGATGCGGCACTCATTGAGGGCCGCATATATAGAACAGCGGCGCAGGAGGAGTGATGCAGCAGTGTCGTCACACCCTGCGCCGCTCTGTCTTGCTGGACGCCGGGTCCTGGAAGAGCAGCTCTGCAGGGATCGAGGAATGGTGAGTAATTTCCTTTTTTTCTTTTTCTTTTTTTTTTAATTTACACTAGCCTGGGCACTACAGGGGCATTTAACTATTTCTTACTATGGGGCATATAACTATTTCTTACTATGGTGCATATAACTATATATTACTACAGGGCAAGGGTGCATATAACTATATATTACTACAGGGCTGCATATAACCCTTTATTACTACAGGGCAGTTGTGCATAGAACTATTTATTACTACAGGGGTGCATATAACTATATATTACTACAGGGCCATATAACTATATATTATTACAGGGGGGCATATAACTATTTATTACTACAGGGGCATATAACTATTACTACAGGAGCATATAACTATTTATTACTATGGGACATATAACTATTACTACAGGGCCATATAACTATTACTACTAGGGGTATATATCTATTTATTACTACAGGGGCATATATCTATATATTACTACTACAGGGGGCATATATCTATTTATTACTACTACTACAGGGGCATTTAACTATTGCTACTACAGGGGCATATATATTTATTAGTACAGGGGCATATATTTATTATCACTACAGGGGTCATATATTTATCTATCATTGCTACAGGGGGCATATTTACCTATCTCTAATGACTACAGGGGGCATCTCTATAATGACAGAGCTGATTACATATTTATATACATGTATAATGCTGACCCACAGAGCTGATCAATATTACTGCAGAATGATTGTCAGCTCTGTGGGTCAGCATTATTAATATGATACTTACCCACAGAGCTGACAATCAGTCTACAGTTATGAAATACTGGTTACCCCATACTATACCCCTAAATGACACAGTATACAGTTTATTGTGGGAGTTTTTGTGTGCGTGATTCTAAACATCTAACCCCCTTCAAAACCCCGCCCCCACTGGGCCATGGAAAAATTGACGTGCATCAAACCGATCCCTGGTGGAAAAAAGGTTGGGGACCGCTGGCCTAGGCCATATTTATGTAGAGCAATAATTTTTTTTTTTTTTCAGATCCTCAGACAATTCTTTGTCCTGAGGTGCCATGTTGAACTTCTAGTAACTAGTATGAGACAGTGTGACAGCGATAATACCAAATTTAACACACCTGCTCCCCATTCACATCTGAGACCTTACAACACTAACTAGTCATGTGACACCATGGAGGAAAAATGGCAAATTGGGCACAATTTGTCCATTTTCACTCAGGGGTGTACTCACTTTTGTTGCCAGCAGTTTAGACATTGATGGCTGTGTGTTGAGTTATTTTGAGGGCACACCAAATTTACACTGCCTACTTTACATTGTATCACCGTGTCATATCTTCAGTGTTGTCCTATGAAAAAGTATAATACAAAACTTGCAAAAATGTGAGGCGTGTACTCACTTTTGTGAGATACTGTAGCTGAGCTGGAGCAGATGCAGATGAGGGCGACCATGTTGGTTAGTGGAATGGGTGAATTGCAATACCAAGTTAGGCTATTAAAATTATGGTTATTAAAGGGGTTGTCTCGTTACACTGATTCATCTTACCTCAGTCCTGTTTTCTTGGTTTTACTTTGAATTCAGGCTGCAGTAGATGCCAGGTCTGTAGCTATAGCAACCTGCTCTGGCAGCCTATCAGGAGAGACCAAACAGGTCTGTAGCTATAGTGACCTGAGGAGCTGATGCAGGCCATACAAGAGGGGATATCTCAGAATAGGTAGGATACTGTTAATGGACATATATTGCAAAGTGACTTGTTTTTACAAGATCTTTAACATAAAAAGCAATCCTTGTAGTGAGACAACCCCTTTAAGCTTGAAAAAAGACGGTATGAGGGCGATTTAAATACAAAATACAATACAAGTGGGCATCCTCTGCGTCTATGGAAAAGAAGGTTTCACCATATCACAGATGAGTATTCTTTATTGTAAGGGTGATGAGACTATAGAAATCACTGCCACAAATCTAAAGAAAAGATCTAAAAAGGTTGATTGAGGGATTTATTTTGATCGTCATTTTTTACGTGAGTAAAGAATTTGTATAGGGCAACTGCACCTCATTGGTTTTTCTCCAGTAGGGTAGTAGGTTGGACTTGGTGGACTAGTGGTACTGTAAATAGGATACTAAAGGTTATGCTGTCAAAACCTTCTCATCTAAGTTTTCCCATTTGCTAGCAACACAATACACTCATTGTTATTCTAACTTCAATCAGTATACAGTATTGTGTATTCCTAGCAGTCTGTGATTTATGTACAACACCTTCAGGTGAATGTAAACAGCAGCTGCAGGGATTCACTTCACAGTAGTCACGTGGAAGTAATATTGGTCAGGGAACTTATCATTAACATACTGTACATGGCTATATATAGATGTGCCATTTTTTTCCACTGTAAAAATATAGCATGTAAAATGTTTCAGAAATCCAAAAGTACAAAAGCAGCCTTCACTGCCTATATCACTAGTGCCTTCATATGGATTTCACTGCATCTTAGAATGTGTATTAATGTGGGCCACAACTTCTGCGCTGAAAACACGCAAAAAAACACACCAATAATTGAAATTCACTTGTAGCTTTTTGTCTTCTGTAGGAGATGTAAGGTGTTTTTAAGCATATGTTGGTGCATAAAACCCACACAAAATGCATGTGTTATGCATCAAAATATGTGTGAAAAAATGCCATGTACATCAAGTTACTGTACTTGCCTCCAGCTTTAATTTCCAAGTGAAGGATTCTTTGCAGATTTTATCTGTGAATTTGTGCAGGTGAAGTGTGCAGTGGGTTACAGCACCATGCATAAAATAACATTTTACAAATCTCGTTAAAATACTGCACACTTTTTCCATATGAAAAATTTTAAAATTTATAGCAGATCAATTGTTCGTCGCAAAGTGAGCAGGGATCTGCAATAAAATGTACTGTCGTAGATTTGACTACAGATTACTGTACCTCCAGATATGCAGCAAATTCTACAGTTGTGGACTTTAACTCCTTAACGACCGCCCACCGTCTTTTGACGTCGGGCATTTCAGGTCGCTCGTCTACAGCATCATTTTTTGGCGTCGCTGCAGACATCGGAGTTTGCGGCGGCCAGCGCTGCAGCAGTGCTAAGATCGGGGCTGTACTACACAGCCCTGAACCCAGTGCAGCTACTTTAACCCTTTGATTGCCGCGGATCGTCACCGAAGCGCAATCAAAGGGTTTCCCTGCTCTTGCGGGTGATCGGAACACCAGGTGACCCAATAGAGTTCAGGGAACAGCTGCACAGTCAGCCCTGGGGACATAGAGTAGCCCTAGGGCTGTCTGTGTAACAAGCCAGTGATCAGGCCAGACTGTGTGCTGTCCTAACCACTGCCTGTGTCATACTGACACAGATTATAATGTATTAGCATATGTGAATATGCTCATACATTACCAAGTGTAAAAAAAAAAAAAAGAAGTAAAACAGTTCTCCCTTCATGGGATTTAAAAAAACAAAGTAAAAAACATGAAAAGTGTAAAAAAAAATAAAAATAAAATAAAAATAAATATTTAATAAAAAATAATTGTGTATATATTACACACGCAAAAAACCCTACACATATTATGTATCCACATGACCGTAATAATCTGTAGAATTAATCTAACAAGTTTTTAAGTGTGAAATGTGAATGGTGTAAAAAAATGTAAAAAAACAAAAAAATTTAAAGAAAAGATAACAAATTCTGCAATTTTTTATAAGTGAACTTAAACTATTCCACCATAAAGTCCAACTCGTCTCGAATAAAACGAGACCTCATGCAACTGCGTCATTGAAAAAATAAAAAAGTTACAACTGTTGAAACGCAAGGAGGCAAAAACTAAAAAATTTTTCTGGTCATTAACTACTTTTCAGGTGTTCGGCTTAAGGGGTTAATACCATTGATTTTTTTCCCTTCCACACAAAATCTCGTGACAAATCTGCAACCAAATGATTTTTTTTGTAGTTACCCTTATATTGCATAACTGGCTTGAAGGACATTCTATAAACAACCCAAAAAATAAAGACTAATGTGTTGGCATCCCAATGGTGCTTAGTCTACTGCCTTTGTTGATGAAATATCATATGAATATGCTATACATGTTTAAGATTCATAACTTATCCAAGCAATATGAAATCAATTAGAGGTTGACAAAGTTTTAGGCTGTAGCCTGGGTCGCCCTTGGGAGAGCAATTTATAAGTAATTATATTTTGGTTCTGTTTTTTAATAACGAGTAAATAAAAACACTGAATTAGACAATGAGTGGATAGTTTTCATGGTAGTCTAATGGGTTTCCATGGCACCAAGGGGCCTAAAGAAGGCCCCCTGTCCTGCTTTCTGAATATGCCTAATAAAGACATATTAGTATTATACAATCACGTGATCACATTAAAAAAATAATTCCAATTGTTTTTCTCTTGCTTTATTATAAATGTAAAAAAAAGTTAAAAACTGCATATATTTGATATTGCTGCATCTTTAAGAACCAGTACTATAGAACCATCATGTTACTTAACCTGCATGGTGAACATTGTAAACAAGAAATGCTAGAATCACTATCTTTTTCATAAAAAAAACCTGAAAAAGAAGTGGTCAGGAATTCATATATACAAAATGGTACCAAAACTGTAACCCTTTATTACATGATTAATTTATATAAGAATATCAATGGCCCCCTACATATAAGTATGGTGAAAAGCTATTTCATGTAGAACCCCCTCAAAAAACAAATGGGCACTCCCTCATTCTGGAGAATAAAAGATTCAATATCTAGAGAAAAAAAGCCTTCTTTACTATGAGAACTGTAAATCTGTGGAATAGTTGCCCCAGGAGTTGGTCACAGCAGGAACAGGTGAGGGCTTCTAGAAAGGTTTAGATAAATACTTACTAATACTAATACATACTAAATAATATTAATACTTATGTAGCTGTGTAAAATATCTAGATTTAGTCTGATGGCAATTTTGGGATCAGGAATGAAATATTCCTTTAGGGCAGATTGGTTCATGTCTTATGGGTTCCAAAGTCTTCATCAGTGGTGGAAACAAAGCTTTAAAATGACCTCTACCCCTCCCTTCATCCACATTCTTCTCCTACCACCTTGTTGAACTTCATGGACTTTTGGGTTTTTTTTCCCAAACTGTATTAACATTTTAACCCCCCCATAAAAAAAAGTTTTTAAATTAAAAAAATGAAGGGAAAAAAACATATCATGGCTTCTGGAATGTGGAGACACAAAAACAAATTGGGACAGATTTATTTTTTTGGGCACATTTTGGGGAAATTTTTTTGGGGAAACTTTTTTTAGAAATTTTAAATTTTTAAGTTGGTTTGGGGACACTTTTTCCTGCCCTACTTGGTGGGGGGTTGTGTGGTTTAGGGGAAAAGGGGGGTGTGACAAAAAATGTAAAAAATTTTCCACTATAATTGCAAAATTTGGGAGTTGTTCTAGAGAAAAGATTTGGGTTTCCCCAGAGGTGGGACCCCCCCAGTACAACAAGATAAACATTTTTATTGAATATGCCAACAAGGGTCAAAGGGAATACCCTTTTAAAAGCTAAAACTCGGGGCGAATGTATGAAGGGGGGCCCCGCCAGACAGAGGGGGGACGAGGGGTAGGCGTGGGCCTAGGGCCCTCCCCTCGGGCCTACCCCCAAAGGGGGCCAGGCAGGGCCCCCGAACCTCGCCGGATCCGGGGGGCCCCCCCCCCCTGCCAGGGCCGGAAGCCCCGGGCGGTCTGTTTGACCGCTTACTGGGAGCAAGAGCGGCGCCCCCTTGCCTCGCAGCCCTTTGTGGGCCCGGTTTCCCCCGGAGGATCGCGGGGGCCGAAAACAGCGGGGCCGGCCCGGGTTTCCTCATGCGTGAGGACCCGGCGCGGCCCTGTGCGGCTCAGCGGGGCAGCGTGCGATGAAAGTGATGCATTGGGGGACGCTGCCTCCCTTCCTCGTGAGCCCGAGGAGTGCCGGGGGGGCGGGGGGTGGGGAAAAGAAAAAAACAGAAGAGGAGCGCGGGCCCCGGGAAGCAGGAAAGGGTTTAGTATAATGTTGTTTTTTTTTGCCTGCCTGTGGCCCCCTTTAACGCCTGCCTGTGGCCCCCCCAAAAAAAAAACCCCCTCCCTGACCCCCCTTTACGCCTGCCTTTTGGCCCCCCAAAAACCGCCTCCCTGACCCCCCCATAGCCTGCCAAGGGGCCCCCTTATCCCTGCCTTTTGGCCCCATATCCCTGCCGGTGGCCCCCATACACCGCCCCCAAAAAACCCCCCAAACCCCCTGCCTGTGGCCCCCATACGCCGTTTGGGGCCCCCAAATACGCCTGCCTGACCCCCCAAAACCCCCTTTTTCCGGGGTGCCCCCATTTTGCCTCCCTTGGCCCCCATAGGGCCTGCCCGGGGCCCCCAAATCGCCTCCCCGGGCCCCCCATACGCCTGCCTGTGGCACCCCTTTCCGCCTCCCCGTGGCCCCATACCCCCTTTCCCAAAAAGCCCCCCAAAACCTTTGCCTGACCCCAAACCCTGCCTAGCCCTTTTAACCCTGCCTAAAGGCCCCCATATGCCTCCCTGTGGCCCCCATAGGGCCTCCCTGGGGGCCCCCCCTCCATAAAACCCTCCCGGGGGCCCCCCAAAAACCCCCCTTCCCCTAAGCCCCCTTTTAAAAAGCCTCCCCTGTGGCCCCCATACCCCTGCCTGGTCCCCCCATACGCCTCCCTTGGCCCCCAAAAACCGCCTGTCTGTGGCCCCTTTACGCCTGCCTGGGGCCCCCAAAAAAAGCCTGGCCCTGGGGGCCCCTATACCCCGCCTGAGCCCCCCTTACACCTCCCTGGCCCCTAAAAACGCCTGCCTGGGGGCCCCAAATGCCTACCGGGGCCCCCCCCCATCCCCTGCCTTGGCCCCATCCGCTTGCCTGTGGCCCCCATCCCGCCTCCCCGGTGGCCCCTATATCCCTGCCTGTGGCCCCATACACCTGTCTGGGGGCCCCCTATACCCCTTTCCTAGGGCCCCCTGTATGCCTCCCTTGGGGCCCCAATCCACCGGGGCCGGGACCCCCCATACTCCTGCTGGGGGCCCCATATCCCTTTCCTGGGGGGCCCCTTTAAAACCTGCCGTGGCCCCCATACCCCTCCCTGTGGCCCCCATACCCCCCTGCCCGGGGCCCCCCAAACCCTCCCCCTTTAACCCCCCCTTACACCTGCCGAGCCCCATAGCCTTTCCCCTGACCCCCCATACGCCGGGCCTGGCCCCTAAAACGCCTGCCTGAGCCCCCCATATGCCTGCCTTGGGGTTCCCCGTAAAATTCCCCCTGAGCCCCTAAAGCTATTTATCCTGCCTGTTGCCCCTTTATCCCTCCCTTGAGCCCCTATAGCAAATTATAACTACCTGAGTCCCCCTATACCCCAATAAAATGCCTGAGAGTGACCCTATATCTATATCCCTTCCCTGAGTCCCTCTATATCTAAAAATACCTCCCTGGATTTACCCTATGTCTATAAAATTCTCCTGAGGGTGCCCCAATATCTATTTACCTGCCTTAGAGTGCCCCTTTTAAAATCTTTTTCCCTCCTGAGTCCCCCAATATTTAAATACCTACCGGGTCTAAAAGGGATTTTTTAAAACATTTTACCTCCCTGATTGAGAGGGCATATCAAAATTTTACCTGTCAAAACTGGGGGGACTTAAATACCTAAAAATTTAAGGAGTTACTGCAAACCCTGGGGAATTGTGCCCAAAAATCTGCAGGGACAATCGTCCCGGGGGCCAATCAGCATAAGGGTAAACCCGGATGGTTTAAGGGAAAAATGGAAAGTAAAAACGACGCTGACAGAAATGAGCCCTCCGGTGAGTCACAAATGAAACTGAAAGTTTAATCATTATAAACCCCACCGGCCACTTTAATTAGGTACACCTGCCCCAACTGCTCTTTAAAAACACTTAATTTCTAATCAGCCCAATCACATGGCGGCAATCAGTCATTTAGGCATTTTAACAGGGTAAAGGGAAAAAATCCCCTTTGCATTTAAAACCGAGATCATTTTGGGGGAAAAAAAGGTGTTTTTAGTGCCTTTGAAACGTTCCCATGGTTTTTGGGGGCCCCAAAAGGGGGCTGGCGGGAAGAAATTTTCAAAACCCTGCGACTCCGGGAAAATTTTCACGCACCCCCCATCCCCTAGGGTTTAAGAGAATGGCCAAAAAAAGAAAAAACATCCAGTAAAGCGGCAGTCCTGGGGGGCGGAAATCCCCTTGTTGATGCCGGGGGCCCAAAGGAGAAGGGGCCCGGGACTGGTTCGGGAGATAAAAAGGAAAACAGTACCAAATGCCACCCTTTAAAAACCAAAGGGTTTGGCAAAGGAGAAATTTTCAAAACCCGCACAGTACGGCAAATTTTGGGGCAGGGGGCTACAGCAGCAAAAAGACCACCCCGGGGGGCCACCCCTTTCCCTCAAGAACGGGGAAATGAGGCCCAAATTTTGGCCCAACTCTTTCAAAATTGGACATAAAAGATTGGAAAAAACGTTCCCCGGGCCCTTGTTGAGTCCATTTCTGCTGCGACATTGGGGATGGTGGGTCAGAATTTGGCGTAAACAACATGAAACAGGACCACCCCCGGGGTTCAAGGGTTCAGGTGGGGGTGGTGTCATGGTGTGGGGAATATTTTTTGGCACTCTTTTGGCCCCGGGTACCAAATTGAGCACGTTGCAACACCTTTTGAATCTATCCCCAAAATTGGGCAGTTCGAAGGGCAAAAGGGGGTCCAACCCGTTACAGATGGTTACCAATAAAGTGGCCGGTGAGGTACTGCGAGCGCTACTAAAACATATCTACCACATTTTACTTATGGCGGTGGTTTATGTAATCAACCCCTTGTACAACTGATAGTCACATGGGTGGTTGCGTCCGTCAGGGTCTAGCAGGATTATTTGATCCTTAAGTAGTAATTTTTTTTTTTTTTTGGGGGTCTTTGGTTTTTCATAGGAGTTTTTTTTTTAGAACGACCCATTCGTCGGGTAGATTTGCCCCTGATCTGGATTATTCGGTGACGTTTTTTTGGGGCATTGCAGGGTTTTAAGGGGGAGCGATTTTAAAAAAGCAAATTTGTCGGGGCTGTTTGTCAGGGGCATGCTGGAGGTGATGGAACGGAGCTATGGGGAAATATCAAAAATTAGTGAAGGACCTGGCGCGGGGGTTGGAGGTTTGGGGGGGGGGGGGAACATTTTTGGGGGGGAGGGGGGGGGGGGGCGCCATTGCTGTATTTTGCCTAGGCACCAAAAGCCTTGTCCTGGCCCTCCCCGCCAAACCCCTGTTCGCTCTATTTTTAATCGGCCCACGCAATTCGGTCATTTCAGACATCCATGGGACTTTTTTAAAGTCCTGAACAGGGGGCGGCGGAGGCACGTCACACTACAACCTAGAACTACACATTATACTTTAAACGGCAAAAAACCCGCCTTACTGCTGGAACAGGAAGCACTTTTTAAATGGTTTTCCGAGCCTGAAGTGTCACTTGTACTGAAATGCTAAAATCCATGACCAAGTAGAACAGGTTCATAGATTCAGGCCTGAGTGTTTTCTTGTATTTTAAAGCTTTATTTTTATTTGGGGCTTTCAATTTTTATCAAATTTTTTTTTTCTTAAAGGCGTTAATGCATGTTATATTTAACAGTATTAACAGAAAAACAAGATAAATGAGGGGGCACTACTTTGCCCCTGATCTTAAACCTGCGCTTGCTCCAATCCTTTATGATCCTTCGCTCAGGCTTACTTCTTTGGAAATATTTAGACAGGACTCATACTGACTCCCAATTAGATGTAACCTATACAGAAGGGACACTAACAAGGTCTGAACACCAGAAGGATATCATACACGGACTGCAGCGAGATAAAAGCAACACATGGGAGAACCTCAGAGTGGTGAAAGGGTACACGCAGGTGAAGTGAAGGGATGTGTATCTACAATGAAGATAATTAAGCTCTCATTTAACATCTACAGATAACACTGATTTGGATCAATCAACGTCTCTAGATTTCTAAAAATAAGCATGAGCAGGGGTGTGTGTCTCAGCATGCACAGGAGCAGTTACACAATATGGTGCTGATTTCACCTCAACATAATGACAAGGTGACAGCAACCAGGAGTGCTTACAGATTGATAACTGCTCTTGGGGGGGGGGCGATTCACACACAGTGTTTTTCTGGAAAATTTAGCTCAGCAGTTTTTAAGGCAGTTTTTTTTAAGCCAAAGCCGGGAGTGGATTTAAATTGAGTTGGAAATATTAAGGAAGGACTTCTACGTCTGGCTGGATCCACTTCTTGCTTTGGCTTAAAAAACGGCCTCAAAAACAGCAGTGGCGTTTTCCAAAAACTTGGTTTGCGAACTGGAGATTTGGGTTCTCCATTTCCTAGTCTGTTTGGTGCTGGTTAGATTTTCATCTTTAAAGTGCTTTTTCCACTTTGCAAAATCCCTTCTGAGGCAAGCTTGTAGATTGCTATGAGCTGGCCTTTGAGAACCGAGAGCAGTTGCATAGCCATTCATGCCTATGGGAGTTCCGAATATAACCAAGCATAGTTACTAAGCTATATATGGAACCCCCATAGAAATTAATGGGAAAAATTGTGCAAGCACGACCATCTCCCTGTTCTTTAAGGCCAGCTTATAGCGAGCTACACGCTGGCCTAAGAAGGGACTTTGCAAAGTGGCAAAACCCTTTTAACCCCACCAAGGAGGTTTGGTCTTATGGTATTGTTTGGTATTGACACAGATTGGTGACAGTAGTGCAGATGACCCATTTATGTAATCAGGCATGGAGTCAAGGATTGGCAGCAAAAGATCAGTCAGGATACAGGTTAGGAAAAGCCATGAGCATATTCAGGAATGGAACAAAAGGTAAGAACTGGTAGTAAAGCAACAGGTACCAGAATAACAATTCTAAGCTAAATTTAAGCTGGGTTTACATGTTTCTTTTGTAACCCTTTTTTAAATACATGCCCTTTCTACATATGTTTTTGATGCAGTTGAGAAACACAACAAAAATGCAACAAAAGTAAAGTGTACCACCCCCGTGTAAGGCAGAAATTATATCCAAGAACAAGGTCAAGGTCAGGATAAGTGACAATCAGAACTCGGGATTGGGAAACCAAGAAACCTCAATTAGCAGAAGAGGCATGATGTTCCCCCTTTAAATAGACTGCAATGTCTGGAGTCATTTTTGGCTGCCAGTTGCCTCGGCAATCCAATTCTGCTGAGTGGTCAGAGCAGGAGAGCTGTTTCCTGATCTAGTAGGGCTACAAGAGAAGATGGGAGCAGGAGCAGTAGAGGTAGAAGATGAGAAGAGTTGAAGCCATTTGAGATGTGTAACGGCTACAACAAGTTTAATAACACAAGAAGTTAAATTGTACTTGCCAACTTTTAAAAGTAGACTTCAGGGAAATCTATAGTTGCGTTGCATGTAGTGCTCCACCGCTATAATTTGCATAGATGCCGCCCCTTTATAACAAGCCACACTCCTTCACAAAAGCCACACTTACTACACAAACAGTGTAACGGCTCTGGAAGAAAGCTAATTGAGTGGTTTGGCATCACCTAGCTTTCCTGGACATTGGAGAGCCTGTTCAGCATCCAGGAGAGCTGGGAAATGCAGCCAAACTGTTCCTGAACCTAAACCATTACACTACAGCCAATATTGCCGCCATTCAGTCATCATATAGTGGTAGATACCAGTTGTACAGAGGCACTTTGGAGATCTACAGTGGGGAAAATAAATATTTGATATACTGGCGATTTGCAAGTTTTAACTCCTGTAAAGAATGGAGAAATCTGTCATTTTTAACCCCTTGTCGACATGTGATGTATGAGTACGTCATAGTGTCAGTAAGGGTCTTTGTAGTGGGATCGCTCCTGCTAATTGCAGCTAACACCCGCCAATAAAAGTACTGGATGGAGCCAGCTCCATTCCGTACTGTTTAACCCTTTAGACACTGTGGCACTGTTTCTCACTCTGATCTTTACTACTTCCGGCCTCCCCAGACAGGAAGTAGTAAAACTGCCATATTTGTACACTTTATTGTATTGTGTTACAATGCAATAGGCTTTATAAATGATTGAGCCCCCTAGTGGTGAAGCACAATGGAAACACAATGTTAAAGTAAAAAAGAAAAAAATGTACGTTTGTATTGGCTATATTTGAAAATAATAAAATTCACAAGATGTAAAAAAAAGAAAAATTTTTTTTAAAGTGTTACAATTTATCCCATATGCTGAACACTGTAGAAGAAAAAAAAACTGAAATGCCAAAATTGTGTTTTTTTGGTCATTTCACATCCCTTAAAAATTTAAATAAAATGGATAAAAAATAAGTCCCATGCATTCCAAACTGGTACTAATAGAAAGTACACTTCGGCCCACAAAAAATTCACCCTCACTCAAGTCCGTAGGTAAAAGTACAAAAAAGTTATTGGTAGCAGAAAATGGCGCTATGGCAAACATTTCAAAAATAGTAAATGTTTGACTTTTTTATGGTACCAAAACATAAAAAACCTACATGTTTGGTATTTCCAGATTCACATCAACCTGTAGAATACAGATAACAGAACATAGCGCAAGTACGTTTTTTTTCACAATTTTCCCCACTTAGAATTTTTTTGCAGTTTCCCAGTATATTCTATGGTACGGTGAATTACACCATTAGAAAGTTCATCTTGTCCCGCAAAATAAAAGCCCCCATATGTCTAAATAAGCGGAAAATTAAAAAAGTTATGGCTCTGGGAAGGCAGGTAGGGAAAAACGAACATGACAAAAAAAAAAAAAAATAGGCAGCGGCGGGACGGGGTTATCGTAGGTACACTTAAAATGTGAGAGACAAAATCTAAAAAACAAATCCAGAAAATCACATTGTATGATTTTTAAATAATTAATTAGCATTTTATTGCAGGACATAAGTATTTGATACAATAGAAAAACAGAACTTAATATTCGGTACATAAACCTTTGTTTTCAATTACAGAGGTTAGTCCTTTAGTTCTTTCACACACTGCAGCAGAGATTTTGGCCCACTCCTCCATAAAATCTTTTCCAGATCTTTGAGGTTTTGCGGTTGTCACTGGACTACAGTGAGTTTCAGTTCCCTCCAAAGATTTTCAATTGGGTTCAGGTCTGGAAGACTGGCCAGGACCTTGAAATGCTTCTTACAGAGCCACTCCTTAGTTGTCCTGGCTGTGTGTTTCGGGTCATTGTCATGCTGGAAGACCCAGCCATGAACAATCTTCAATGCTCTTACCGAGAGAAGGAGGTTGTTGGCCAAAATCTCGCGATACACGGCCACATCCATCCTCCCTTCAATACGGTGCAGTCGTCCTATCTCCTTTGCAGAAAAGCACCCCCAGAGTATGATGTTTCCACCCCAATGCTTCACAGTTCTTGGGGTACTCACCCTACTTCTTCCTCCAAACATGTTGAGTTGATACCAAAAAGTTCTATATTGGTCTCATCTGACCACATGACCTTATCCCATGCCTCCCCTGGATCATCCAGATGGTCATCGGCGAACTTCAAATGGGCCTGGACATGTGCTGGTCCCAGCTCTGTTCAGGTGATTGACCTGGTCCTCCCATGTAGTTTTGGGCTGATTCCTGACCTTTCTCAGAATCATCCTTACCCCATGAGGTGAGATCTTGCATGGAGCCCCAGACCGAGGAAGATTGACAATCATCGTGTGTTTCTTCCATTTTCTTATAATTGTGCCAACAGTTGTTGTCTTCTTACCAAGCTGCTTGCCTGTTGTCCTGTAGTCCACCCCAGTCTTGTGCAGGTCTACAATTTTGTCCCTTATGTTCTTAAACAGCTATTTGGTCTTGGCCATAGTGGAAAGGTGTCTTTTATACAGGTAAATAGTTCAAACAGGTGCAATTAATACAGGGAGTGCAGAGTAGGAGGGTTTCTTAAAAAAACACTAACAGGTCTGTGAAAGCCAGAATTCAGGGTGGTTGGTAGGTGATCAGATACTTATTTCATGCAATAAAATGCAAATTAATTCTGTAAAAATTATTCAATGTGATTTTTGGGATTTTTTTTTAAAGATTCTGTCTCTCACAGTTGAAGTGCAAATACAATAAAAATTACAGACCTCTCCATTCTTTGTAGGTGGGAAAACTTGCAAAATCACCAATGTATCAAATACTTATTTCCATACTGTATAAGAAATTATAGAGCAGTCACATTGAGGGACTTATAGGTGATGTCTTCTCTGATGGGAGTCATTTTCTTTCCCTTTTCTTCTCCATCCAGTCCAAACCGGAATGACAACTTCTCCCAGCCATGACTGGTCTCTGCAGAATTTACCACACAAACGTCTTAGAAATTTAATTTTTTCAGCACCTCCCTTCCTGTGCCCACCTCTGAACAAACTCCACATAGGTGATAGGTGGAGGTGGGGGGCTGTGGGGTGATATATGAAGGTGGTAGGCTTATGGGGTGATAGATGAAGTTTGTATTTTGTGTTGGCACTAGGACGCATAACAATGGTGGGGGATGGACGGTAATTGGGGGTATAGAGCTCAGTTTACAGGCACAATCTCCATGAAGAGGCAGAGGACCATTTCCTTGGAGATTTGGCTGCAGCTGTAGTCTGTACCATTGTCCAGCTTGAACTCCGTACCCTGCAACACCAGAAGATCAGCTGCAGGCATGATCTTCAGGAGCTACGGGGGATGGAGTTTAGTACTGTCATATATTTTACAGTGTTTCTATTTTTATACATGTTTCCCCTTTGGACTATGTCGGACTCATCGGACTACACGGGACCAGAGATGAATCCATTTCGTTAATAAATGGTCAATGAAGAATGTAGTCAGGGAATGTTTATTTAAATAAAATGTTTTTATGATGTGTTCTTGTGTTTTTATACCAATTCATTCCAATGTTCATAATGGAGGTGTCTGAAAAGATGCCTCTCAATTACAAGCGCTAGGGATTGGTGTCAGCCAGTGTTTTTTTTTTTGTCACCCCAAGGCTGACGCTGACACCCTGTCACTATTACCCAAGTACTCAATGCACCAGGGGGACTGGGAAAAGCTGGGTTACCATCAGCAGTGGACCCTCTAATGTGATAGGCAACTGCAGGCTGGTATTTTAGGGTGGGGAGGGACCAATATCCATGGACCTGATAGTGTCAACTTGCAGCTGCTGGTTTTGCTTTGGCTGGTTATGAAAAAATTAGGGGGACCCCACGTCGTTTTTTTAAAAAAAATTGTTTATTTTTTTATTTATTATAGTGGATGCCTATTTTTAAATTTTCTAATAAATAAATAATGGTGCCCTCATTTTTCATGACCAACCAAGGTAACAACATCAGATGCAGCATGACATCAGGATGGGAAAGTCCATGGATATTGGTCACTACTCTCCCTAAAAATACCAGTAGCAGCTGCCCCCGAAGTGAACTATCATATTAGTTGGTCCGCTTCTAACAGTAACCCAGTTCTTTCCAGTATCCTTGGTGGTTTGGGTACTGGATAATAGTTACAGGGATTAGTGTCAGCCTTGTAATGGCAAAGCATCTCTTAAAGAACCTTTGACAGCCATTTTACTACAGGAGGTTCGCCAATATCCCGATGGAGCAGTAGATCTCCCCATTTGTGGGAATTTCCCACATGATCTGGGAGAGTTGGTATCCGTTAAATAGCACACATGGTATCTCTTGACATGTATGTTTAAGTAAATCCTTAAGTTCCCTGTGAAATAACAATTGTGGAGCATCTTCTCTTATAACTCTGTGTTGTGCTGTTCCTCTTATTCCTTTTAGAAATGTATTGCTAAACCAGTCTGCCGGGAGTTGGGGATGTGTCCCCGGATAGTTTGATATTGTCCATTCAGTGCTAACAGAGTCAGTATGTCCAGGGACACACCCCTTTGAAAACTGGAATGTTAACACCCTCCTGACTTATTAAGGATCAGCACAACACAGAAGAAGCTACATTCAAGCTATCAGTCATAGATAGATCTTTTTTCAATGCATTAAGAGAAGGATTCACCATTGTGTCACATTATTATGTCCTACTTTTGATGTCGGCAGTGTATAGCTCAAAAAAGACGCCATGTGTCATGACCTAGTTTGGTGGGTACATAAGATTTGTGATAGGCTGTCTGCACACATATTCCTTGTTGCTGTCATGGGTAAGGGATAACTTTGGCTTTTGGGCCAAGAGTGGCTGTATTTCTAATGCTATGCAGTGCACTGTTCGCATGAAGCTGTGGTGAAAGTGGACAAATGTCACCATTGTGAATAGGCGACATGGAAACTGCAAAGCACCAAGTACCACTGATGTGAGAGATGAACGATGGCTATGAAGGTGCGTGAGGCCAGACCGGCACACTATAGTGGAGCAGCTCACCGCTAAAATGAACCGGGGGGAGGGGGGGCAAACGTGTGTTTAAAACAACAGTTTATCAAACCCTTCTGCGCATGGGGCTGTAACACAAACAGATGATCACTGCACCTCATCTGACAAAATTCTATTAGCAGAAAAGGTTTTCACTTTCATAGCAGTGTTGTAATTGAACCTCTGCAAAAATTAGTCATTATATGGATAAACGTTGGCCTGTTAAATGAGAAACACTAGAGAACAAACACTCTGCAACCATTGCTGGAAGAACAGATGCTGGTGGTGGCAGTGTTATGGTCTGAGAAATATTTTCATGGCATTTTCTGGGCCCACTCACCCTTGTGGAAGTCACTTTCAACCGATTTGGGTAGGCATCCATTTTTGCAGCTTATGTACATGCTTATTGTTCTCCCGGGAACAGATGGGGTCTTACAGCAAGACAATGCATCATGCCACATGGCTAGCATTGTGTGACATTGGTTGGAAGAGCATGAACAAGAATTCCAAGTACTACCCTTGGTAGTAAACTTGAACCCAATTGAACTTCTGTGCGAGCACCTCTATGTTCATGTTTGCTCTAGGGATCTTCCTCCATGCACCCACCAGCAACTGTGACATGTACTGTAGTTAGCATGGGTCCACAAACCTGTGATAACCTTCCATGATCTTATTGAGTCACTCTGAGCCTGCTAGCAGAGGACTTGAAACAGTAAGGCCATGTTCACATGGCTTAAAATGGGACGTATTTCAGTCCGTAATTACGTGCCGGAGTGCGCAAATTACGGCTGGAATACGTCCCAGTCCTTACGGTAATCCACAGTTCTCATAGAGAACTATGGATTACGTCTCCTCTCCCTGCTCGCCGAATACGCCGAGAGGGGAGATAAGTGACATGTGAATTACTAGCGGCGAATACGCGCCGCTGGTATTAATAGTCTATGGGCCGGCGAGGTACCGGCCCCCCGCTCCCGCCCCCGGCCACACGGCGTAATTGCGGGGCGTAATTACGCCCTGCAAATACACCGTGTGAACCTAGCCTAAGGGTGCGTTCCCATGGCACAGGACAAATACCGGCCGGTTTGCCCCCGCGTGGGGGTGGGGGGGGGAGTGTTGTTGGAGGCTTTTCCGTCTTCACATTGGCTTGCACAGATTTCGTCCGGGAGATTGTGCTTGCAGTGGGTTTTCCATAGAGCACCATTGTGCTCATTTGCAGCCACTTTTTCAGGCGGTCTGAAAAACCACAAACCGTCCGAAAACCCGTGCAGTGGGGACATGCCCTAAATGGGAGTAGGTGGAAACTGTACTATCAATCATTTATGGCATATCCTGTAGATATCAAAACTGCCAATGATTGGAATACCCCTTTAGCTATGTGTTCACTATTTGGGTCAATCCAATAGGTGGGTTGAAAAGCTGGGCAATGTGTTTTCCCCAAAGAATTTATCCAAAATGTATCCTGTAGGTCTATCAGTGAAGTAGGTGTGTTGTTCTAATGTAGTGATGAGACTGCATTGCACACATTCATCTATTATTTATTCATTCAGAATAGCCAAGTCACATGGAGCCTGGTTAAGATACAGACAGATACAGATAGTAGTGATCGACTAATAGACACATTCACAACAAAGAATTTTAGCTAATTTAAAATAAATCTCCTGCAAACACTGAATGTTCACTTCGTATTACTTCATTACACTCTTCACACTCCCTTATGGGTAATTATTTGATCTGGCTGGTTGGTAAGTAGCAACATTCAGTGAAAAGCAAGATAAATGCAGATTGCCTCTATTTATTGTATGTTTTTGCACCATTTCAACTGATAGGGGGAAAAATTTCCTTTATTTCCCATGCTAGAACAAAATTAACAAAATTATATTCTTTTTGGCTACACAAAGTCATGGGGGAGGTGGTTAATGGCATTTAAGAGGTGAACTACTCAAAATCCAAATTTTTAAATACTTAAAGAGAACCTGTCACATAGGTTATGACCCCTTGCTGAGGACAGCACAGGCTAGTGACAGACCTGTTGTTTACAGCGCTGTGGCCCTTATTCTGTAAGATGCTGGAGTTTTAGAGTAATTACTGCTCAAATCTTATTCATGAGCAGGTGTTAGCCCCGCCCACCAAAGGCTAGCTCCGCCCACTGACAGTTATTCACATGTTTCTACCTATTCAAAGTAATAGGTTTGTCAGTTGTGAAATGGCTGGGGCTAGTCTCAGGTGGGCGGGGCATGAAAAAACTGATTCTTTATGACTCTTTTTCTGGCTGAAAACTGCAGATTTGAGGGGTAAATGCTCTAAAACTCCAGCATCTTACAGAATAAGGGACACAGCACTGCAAAACAGCATGTCTGTCACTAGCTTGTGCTGTCCTCAGCAAGGGGGGCAAAAATTATGTGACAGGTTCTCTTTAATTACAATATTCTAAGTTAGTAGAGAGTGGTCCAACATTTAGGAACCCTATCTATTAACTGACACTAAAAGTGTTTTTTTCAAGCTTAGAAATATAAGGCCTCTCCTGAAAATAAGACCTAGCGGAAGTCATTGCTATAGCTCCCCCCCCGCCATACATTAGTGTTAGCAGATCATTTAGATAGGTCTTACCTTGTGTGGGAGGCTACCTGAGGTGCTCAATTAAGGAAAGTGCTATTGCTGGACATGAGAGATTGGGGGCCATGATTCTAAAGGAAATGGAGTCACAGGAAATTCCGGGTTTGGAGAATGATGATGATGTTCCAGAAGATGATGACACGGTAAATGTATCAGGGATTGTTGTACATGGATATAGAGTCATAAGAAATTCTTGATTGAATTCAGAGTTTGGCTTCTTATGTTTATGATGACATGACTACAGAATATTAATAAATGTTGATTTTTGTTCAACAATAAATGTGAATTCTTGTTCATGAAAAAATAAGACATTCCCTGAAAATAAGAACTAGCGTGTCTCTAGGAGCAAAAATTAATATAAGACATTGTCTTATTTTTGGGGAAACAGAGTATCATATTTCATGCCTACTGTGGTAATGCTGCAGAAAAATTAAACACTTTCTACCGGATTTCCATTTAGATTACAACTGATTACTGAGATACCCTTAACCATGGGCGTAACTATAGCTATAGCAGCCATAGCGGTCCAGAGGTTGATGGGGCCCTATCAGGTGCAGGAATATAGTTCCCTTTTAGTGTACAAGTAGTTGGTTGTTTTCTGCTATTTAGCACTACTTTATGGGTTCCCTAATATATTGCAGAATTATTTATACCTTTAATTATTGCTGTATATACTGCTGTTTTTTGTTTACTGTCAGTAGGTTGTGGGGGCACTTTTAATTCTATTTACGCCCTTGCTCTTAATTTATCTTAGCAGCACCTATTTTCCAAAATTATTGTCCGAAGGGAAGAAAACATTTTTTTTTTGATCACCCAAAACAACAAATTTTCAACTGATTTTTTTTTAAAGGCCTCATAAAAACATATTATTGTTACAAGTTTGCTTATGGCGCCCCCTCATGTTCTTCTCATTGCTAGTTCTTTATTTTTACTGGCTGGCCTGCACAATGGCAGTAATCACTCTGTGAAATCACACTTGTATAAGAGGAGTCAGATAGTCTTTGACCCATTAGTTGGACTGTCATAGAATCATGTATTATATATATGGTGTAGTAGGAAAGTGTGCTATGTACAGTATATCTCAGTGACTATGGACTGCTTATGTATATCCATCCCATCACAGATGAATTATGTCTACAAGCTGGGTTATTCAAGCATCATTCACTCCAGTCATAAACCACTAAGCATCATTTAACGGGGTAACAGGTTATCTCCAAGTGGGACTTTTGACATGGGGCCTGGAGTTTCATCTACTTCAAAGAATAACAGATGAGGGTCTGTCCATCCAACCTGGACATCCCCCATCCACATAAAAATGAGTCAATCAAGGGACATATACACTTAGGCATTCCTGTACCTTCCCCTTCATCACCGAATCAGCCAGTCAGGGACAACAAATTAATCCAATGAACTGATGGCTAACTCTGAAACCTGAACTGATTGTTCTGGTTATAAAAATGAGATTTCAACAGGAAACTGGGTTCACAGTGTAGGGTTCAGTCATCAGCTGAGCTGCGCCCCAATTCCTTCCTTGCAATAGGACTAAGGGTGCTTTTATACAGCGCAGGTTTGGTGCAGTTTTAACTGCGCTCCAATTAAACTGCCTTTATTACCAGCAAGCTTCTTTCAGTTGTATAAATTGTTCAGAAAGGTACTTCTAGTAAGTAATCAATTACTGTGTAGATTACAAACACACTAATTGATTACTCACTTTCCAAACAGTTAAGATAAGTGAAAGAAGCTTGCTGGTAATAAAGGCAGTTTAATTGAAGCGCAGTTAAGACTGCACCAAAACTACGCTGTGTAAAAGCTCCCTAAGAAGATAATCTACACTGTGAGGTATTTTCTGAGTTTTCTCCCTTTTTGTCGTATAACTGTATTGCATGTGTGTCTGTGATTTTATTTTATCTTAATTTTTGTGTTCTGTAAGCACTGTACCTTTTTTCTATTAAAGCTTAAAACTTTAATAAGTTTGGTTCTTGTATGCTGTAAAAATCCATAGCCTTGATTATAGTGTTAACCCTATGATTGTTGGATGGCAGTGTGTTAGTGTTTAACCATGTGACTGATGGAGAGCAGTATTTGATTAAAGTGCTTCAGTCCTGCAAGTGCCGGTGAGCAGTGTTTGTGGGTGACAGAATGCTTCTACTTCGATTGATTTCTCGTGGGAAGGCGATGGCATCATATATATTTTGGGGTGCCTGAACTGTGTTGGTTTATGCTCAATTTGCCACATGAGTGGAAGGTAAGTGAAAATAAATTAAATATATTAATATATTAATATTTTCTTGCTGGAGTTTTTCTTATTAGTAAGCTAATGGCTAAAGTCAGTGAGAAAATCTATGATTTTGTTGAAAAACTATTTTTTTTCATTACCTATTATTAATATAGTTACTGTTGCAATTACAATAAATATACCGTATATACTCGTGTATAAGCCGAGTTTTTCAGCACAAAAAATGTGCTGAAAAATCCCCCCTCGGCTTATACTCGAGTCACTGTCGGCGCTTGGGTGCTGCGATGGCCTGAGTGCCGACAGGGACGTTTCAGTTATATGTGGCTCCTCAGGGAGCGCATATAACTGAACACCGAGTACCGCCAACAGTGTCCAGCACTGCGGTGGTCCGGGCACTGTCCGCGATCCCTTCACCTATATGCGACTCCTCCGGAGCGCATACAAGTGAACAGATACCACTGCGGAGCAGAGAGCGAGCGCTCCGTGCTCTGCAGTGGACTCCAGGCGTCTGCGGCCGTCCGGAGTTTCTGGCACAGGCAGCGTGTGTCATCACGCTGCGTGCGCGGCCTGATGACATCACGCGCCTGTGCCGAGAAGATGAGGGAGAGCACGCGGGAGGCCGGACAGCGAGGAGGCAGAGCGGCGAGGGAGACGGAGCAGCGGGGAGTCAGGTAAGTGTTTTTTTTTTGTTTTAAAACGCTGCCTATGCCCTGCCTATACCTGCCTAGAGCCTGCCTAGTGGGGCCTATACCTGGCTATAATGACCTATACCTGCCTATAACCTACCTAGGGGTACTATACCTGCCTATAACCTACCTAGGGGGACTATACCTGCCTATAACGTAGCTAGGGGGACAAATACCGGCCTAAAACCTGCCTAGGGGACTATACCTGCCTCTAACCTACCTAGGGGGACTATACCTGCCTATAACCTACCTAGGGGGACTATACCTGCCTATAACCTGCCTAGGGGGACTATACCTGCCTATAACGACCTATACCTGCCTATAACCTGCCTAGGGGGACCTATACCTGCCTATAACTTTGCCTAGTTGGACCTATACCTGCCTATAACTTGCCTATGGGGCAATTACCTGCCTATAGCCTGCCTATGGGGACATATAGCTTCCTATACCTGCCTATAACGACCTATACCTGCCTATAACCTGCCTATAGGGGACATTAAACTGCCTATACCTGCCTATACCTGCCTATGGGGGACATTAAACTGCCTATGTAATTTTATTGGTATCTATTTTTATTTTTAAAATTCACCAGTAGCCGCTGCATTTTCCACCCTAGGCTTATACTCGAGTCAATAAGCTTTCCCGGTTTTTGTGGCAAAAGTAGGTGCCTCGGCTTATACTCGAGTCGGCTTATATTCGAGTATATACGGTAATAGTACATGTCCATGAACAGGTGAGTAAATCTTAACATCAAGTACTTTATAAAAAGGGCTCTTTTAACATAACATGGGTTTTAAACAGTGTGTTTAAATACTTGACATCTACAAATTTTTTCAACAAGGACACCCCCATCTCGTTGCCATAGTTTCCAGATACTTTGGAAGGTTGTCAGTGATGTCATTTCTGTGCAGGCGCTAATTATCAATCTCTTTCCCTATCTTCTTGCCTTTGTTCTTTTTACAAACTAATTACGATGTTGTCATTAGTCAAAGAGCTGGAACTGACAATAATTATCTAATAAGATAATGATTTTCACAAAGTGCTGTTAAAAAGAAATGAGAGGGTAGAGTTGTTATTTTATTGAAATATTTTCTGCCTTCAGACAGATGCAGAATTTGTTATAATAAATGCAGATTTTGTATATGCAGGTATTATTATGCTGCATTCACATTTGCATTGGAGATTTTGTGAGGAGCCCCTACTGCAGATTTTGTCAAAATGCAGTGCTATTTTATGTAGCAAAATCCTGAGCACCATGACAAAAACCCAATGGAACCCATTCTAGTCAGTTGGGTTCTTAGTGTGCTGTTGGTGTCCAGCATGTAAGGGATCCACCACTGCTGTTCTTTTTGTTGATTGCTTATATAACACAGATTTGAACATCTACAAGTATGATCTACACAGAACTATGTTAACTTTTGCAATTGTATGTTGCCCTAACAGTTGCCTGTGTTGTATGGACAGAGTGAGAGGGTAATGTATCAGCATAGAAGAGTATGCTAATATGTTAAAAGTTTATATTAAAGTTTAAAAATTATTATCCCTATAGGCAATAATAAAAAAAATTTAATAACATAAAAAGTGTGGAAAAAATAAAATAAAAAAAGAAATAAAAATATTTAATATATAGAAAATTATTGTGCAAACACCTACACATACTAGGTATAAACACAACCGTAAGAACCTGTAGAAATAATTAAACAGGTTAGGTAGTGGGAAACGTAAATGATGTTAAACAGTAAAAAACAAAGCAAAAAAAAGCTTTCTATTTTTTATACCCACAATCCCATTTTTTTTTTATGAAATTGCACAGTATATAATATACTTCTCATCAGGCAGATTCCTTCTCAAATTCTGTGTGAAAATCCACTATGAGATCAGCTCCTTGTGTTGACCTGGCTTAGGAAAAATTTTATAAGTTATTATAATGAAAGACTTGGAATACTCATTGAACCAGACCCTACTATGGGTAAGTTCTTCAAGAATTCACTAGGAATTCCTCGGGTACTGAGGAGCAAGTGGGATTCATCATCTCGTTGCTACAGAGAAATCCTCAAGCTTTGGCCTTCTCCCTGGAATCCGGTGCCTTAGAACTAGTTTCTGTAAACTTATTTTTTTGATGTCTTGGGTCTCCTGCATGATGAGCCAGATGTTGGGTCAGTAGCCGTGACTAACCTGTTATCTCTCGGTCAAGGGCAGCGACCAGTGAAAGACTACTAATCTGAGTTCATGCGCTGGTCTCATTCCTCCCAGTGAAATGACCCAGCACTATTTTGTCTCTTCTGTCAAGGTCTGTCAGAGACACTCAAGGATCTGTTGGTTAGTTATTTGCAATCTAAGATTTTGGAGGAGTCGATAGCCCTTGCTATATGGCTTGACCATCATTTACGGAAGCGTCAAAGGGAACGGTCTGAAATATCTCTCCTTCCTCCCTGTCTAATGAGATATCAGACCCTGAGCAAGAACCTATGCAGTTGGATTCAACCATGTCTCCTCAAGACCACAGAATCTTCCGACAATGGAAGGGGCTCTGTTTCTGGAAGAACTCATGCACCTAGATGACCAGGTATTTCCCACTGCATCACAAAAAGTTGTTTTGCCTATTTGTATTATGTGTAATAGCCATGATTTTTCTGGGAATGTGTTTCTTGACTGCGGTTCTGCAGCCAATTTTCTGGATTCACTGGTAGCTGGCACACTGTGTTAATGTGGTTTCTATAGACAACATCCCCCCCTGCTAGGGGCCAATTAAGCTTCACACTCCTCCGAGGTTATGTCCTTTTTTGTATTAGATAACTTACTGGCAGATGTGGTTCTGGGATAACTTTGGTTGCAATTTCATAACCCAGTAATTGATTGGAAGAAGGTTGATGTAGTTTAATGTAGCCCAAGGTGTTAAAAAGGTTGTTTAACACTCTCGTTGTCCACTCTTTCTTCCAGTAACTCACACTTATCCGAACTTGTTCAAGAATTTTCTGATGTGTCCTCTGAGACAGTCAGTGAATTACCTCTCGAGCCCATTTTAGCTAAAAGTGCTATTGGTTTAGCAGTATCTCCAGACCTTTCCAGTGAGATTAGATAGCTTCAGCATTTACCTCCACCTGCTATTCCTGTTGGTAAGATATTTGTACCACCACAGTTTAGACTCCGGCTGTGCAATGAGTTGCATGATTCGGTTCTTTCTGGTCATCCAGGAATAGTGGGAACTAAAAGACTTGTCTCTCGCTCTTACTAGTGGCCGTCAATGCTTTGTGATGTTACTGCTCACGTTTCTGCTTCTTTGGGTCAAGGTCCCTTGTTTGCGGCCTATAGGGGAACTTGGTTCCTTCTCCATTCTCCAAAAGCCCTGGTCTCACTTGTCTATGGATTTTCTTATGGATTTTCCCCTCTCCAAGGGAATGATGGTTATCTGGGTTGTTGTTCACCATTTGAGTAAAATGTGTCATGTTGTGAAGTTGTCTCAGCTGCCTAATGCTAAAGTATTGTCACTTCTGTTTTTTGACCATGTAGTTCGTATTCATGGGATTCCTGAAAGCATTGCTTCAGACAGGGGTGTACAGTTTGTGGCTAAATTCTGGAAGGCCTTCTGTACTAAATTCAGAATCCAGTTGTCCTTTTCCTCCGCGTTCCATCCTCAGTCTAATGTGAGCGTTTTAATCAGTCAATTAAGTGCTATTGTGCAGATAATCAGGCTGAGTGGCTTACTTACCTTTCTTTAGCAGAGTTTTCTATCAATAATCATCACGTCTCCACCGATACTTCACCATTCTTTTGTAACTATGGTTTGCATCCTTGCTTTGGTTCTCTTTACTCCTTTGCTTTCGATAATCCTGGGGTGGAGGTAGAATCAAATAAACTGTGCACAGTCTGTTCCCAGGTCCAGTCAAACCTGAGGAAATCCCAGTTGATTGAAAAAAGGAATGCTGATTAAAGATGCGCTAATGAACCGGTTTTCACGGAGAGGGATATAGTTTGGCTTGTTACTAAAAATATGAAATCGAAAGTGCCCTCTCACAAATTGGGTCCTAGATTTTTTGGTCCTTATCCGATTATACAAATGGTCAACCCAGTCTCATTTCGCCTACACCTTCCTCTGTCCTTTCGTATCCATATCCTACCCCTCCAGTCCAGGTTGAAGGGGATCTTGAATATGAGGTGGAGAGAATAATAGATATCTGTAGGGTCAGGAGTGGACGACAATATTTAGTTCACTGGAAGCGGTATGCGCCGAAGGAGCGAACCTGGCTTCTAGCCTTATCTGTACATGTAGACCAACTGGTAAGGGCTTTCCAGAATTTCCATTTAAACCTGGTCCTAGACATAAGGAGCTGGTGATCACTCATAAAAGGGGGTCAGGGTTCTATACGGAGCCTGGTGGGTTAAGTCCTGGACCCAATCCCTGGCTGGAGGGGGGGGGGGGATTTAAAACTTTTCCTGTTTTCACTTATTACCTGTGGTTACTTCTGTGTCCTGCCGTTAGTTTTTTTGGGTTTGCTATTTTGTTGGGGTTCCTCTGGTTCTGGACTATGGCTTGCATCTCAGCCTGCTGATTTGTACTGCATGCTCTCCTGGTTTGACCATGGCTCATCTGACTATGCTTACCTGTTTATTCTATATTAGTCTGTGCCCTGTTTGTCTCTTGTTTGTTGTAAGTTTGCTCCCTGCTTTAGACCATGGTTTGTTCAGGATAGGTTCCAGTGTAGGGTCGCCCTTTTCTGGGCAGTCACTCTGCTTTAGGCAGGGTGAGCCAGGGAGAGATTAGGGCACCCCTAACATATGATATCTGTCTGCTGTTTGCCATAAACTTTGGCTTTGTCCTCAACCATGCAAGAACCCCACTTGCTTTGACCTATGGTCTGTCTGACTATGCCTCTCACATGCTCCTTTGGAATCTCACCTGGACATCAGCTTTTGCACGTGTAGATGGTGTGGCAACCTGAGAGCCCCGTGCAGCGAAGTCCAGATCCTTGTTTATGGGTTAAAGAATGAATACCAGGGGGCTCCTTAGGCCTCGTTCACACGGCTTATTTCAGAACGTATTTACAACGGATTTCCGATGTAAATACGTTCTTGAAATCAGTTGAAAATCAGTTGCAAATAAGTCCACTAAGTGTGGACGTTATTTGTATGATTTCCACGGATTCACATCTACAACAATCATTTAGGGTGGTAAATCCGTCGGAAATTTAATTTGACATTTTTAATTGTTTTCCGTCGGATTGCCGTTGTCAATCCGCGGCGCCAATCCGGAACGGAACTACGTCGGAGTGTGAACGACGAGCCGTATTTTCTATTGAAATCAACTGGGGAAAAATAGCTTGGACTATTTCGGTATCGGATTTGCCGACGGATTGACGATGTAAATCCGTCGGCAAATACCTCGCGAAATAAGCCAGTGTAACAGGCCTTAGACTCTCTATTCCATTGTGGTTCTACACTAAAGCCTGCGAGTCATCTAGAGGATTATCCATTTCTGGTAAGTCCTGACGCCTTTGACGTGATTATTGGTGCTAAATATACAGCAATCATGCAGAGCTGTAATAGGACTGTGTATATTGTTCCATCTATATAATTACATTTTAACATTAATCATAATTTCTAATATAATTAGTGGGAAAAGGAATATAACAAGTGTAATTTGATGTAGAAAACTTGTGCTACCGAGCTTAATGTAAACTCCTTAAGTGCCTTTGAAATGAAAGACTTGGAGTAATTGTAGCTTCATTGGACCAGGGCAGTGCTGCTTTGATGCAATTTTCTGCTACTGGAAAGCAGATCTGTTTTAGCGGGAAGGAGTACGCAGGGATATAGCGGAGGGTTAGGTGGGTGGAAAGCATATTTTCAGCTAGATGAGACCAATTAAAGCTCTCAGGCAGCCTAATTAGCCGGTAGATTTCTCTTTCATCCTAACTTCGTTCGGTCTTTTTTTTTATTCGCAGATGTGTTCTTTAAAATGGGATTTTAACTCCTCTCTTTCCCTTCTCTTCCCTTACTCTTCAGATAAAGCAGTAGTTCCATTTATCCCAGAGAACTACATAGTATCTTCTACTATTGTGCCATGTTAAATGGCGTACAGCGTGACACGGGTCGCTGCATTCATTCTATGGGCGGATTCATCTTAGTAAATATGTTAAACTGGGTTTAAATCAAAATATGTTTTCAATCAGTATCAATTCATGGATGTATAATTGCCTCAGTCAGGTGCTGTGACAGGAGGAAATGAATCACACTGAGTGAGATATCAATCCATCACTTTTCTAGTACATTCACTGCATACATAAAGAGATCTGTGTAAAACCTGAAATAACAGATGGGGCATATATTAAATGAGAGGATAAAGTTACGTTATTTCAAAGTCCAATCAGGATGGTGAAATTCACGAACAACACTGCATTCCGGTTTTTCTTGTGCCACCAATCATGAGGTTGTATTGCTGAATGTGGAATCGCTACAACTTTTGCTTCTCAAAGCCATAAGCCCTCAATGTCTTTCCAAGGGCAGCACGGTGACTGGCACTGTTGGCTTGCAGCATTGAAGTCCTGGGTTCAAGGACAACATCTGCATGGTGTTTGTCTGATTACCCCATGTTTGTGTGGGTTTCCACAAGGTACTTTGGTTTCCTCCACACTCCAGAAAAACATTCTAGGCTGTGAGCCCCACTGGGAACAGAGAGCAATGTGAAAACTGACAATCTGTGTACAGCGCTGTGGAATATAATGGCGCTATAAATTAACAAAATAAATATTTCACCATCGAGGGTTTTGTATTGCACCGTATTTATTCTATCAGGGGAGAATATCTGCATAATATGTCATTCAATGAATAATGCTGAATTTCTTATTAATATACCAAGAAAAAATATTTGTATATGTATATGAAATTAGAGGTATGCAAAAATACAGTAGAGCTGCTTAGTAGTCTGTGGGTGCCATATTACAGTTCTGTACAACTTGATTAAGGGCAAAGATACAGTACTATTTATGCAACAGTCTAGCTGCACAGGGGCCCCGTAGGTAAGGAGGCCCCCACAATCACTGCAACCTATTGTCTATTAGTCTGCATGTAGAAGTCAGACCTTCACAACTTAGCAGGAGGTGGGGATCAAAACCGCCAGGAAACACCGATGGACCATCTGGGAATGCCCCCAAATTTGCCAGGAGTGCACAAGGAAAACCAATTGGGGCAGGTTTTGGGTAAGCCCTGCTCCTTTGTGGTACAATTTTCAATAATTTCATGACTAACAATTACTGATGAATTGTTAGAAAGATGTAAGAGGATGCTATTTGGTGAGATATTGGATAACAAGGGGTCCATATACTGTTCCTGCATGGGGGCCCTCTGCTGTCTTTAGGGCCAGAATAAAAAGTCAGTAAAGGTAGACAACCTTACATATATATGTAAGTAATATATATACATACAGGCAGTCCCCAGGTTATGAACAGGATAGAGACTGTAGGGGGGTGCAGGTATGGAGTGGGATCAGGAGCTGAGCCTGCTCCATACTTTATAGGTGCTGGCTGTAAATTACAGCCGGCACCTGTCTTCAACAGCCAGGACCTGTTGCCTCGGCTGCTTACCTGTTGCAGAGGTATCACTGGTGGTAGTGGGGACTGCAGTGTTCCGCAGCGATAAATGGAGGGGCATTTGGGGAGCTTAAATTTCAGCCTCCGCAATCACCCCTGTGTTCTTCCTTCTGACAGCATCCTGAATTCTGTACAGGATGATGTCAGAATGATGGCGCCCCAGTGCACTACTGGTAAGAGATGGTGGAAATGTGAAGCTCCTCCCCCTCTCCTCAGCAGAACTCTGACTGCTCTGAAGATTGCTGGCAGCCAGACTGGTAGTGTGTATTTCCAGGGGTGAGTGTTTAGAGCAGGGAGGTGGGAATTGGACTGTGGGGATGAGAGGGAAGTTTATTGTGGGGGTGAGTTGAGAGATGGAGGAGAGGAGGGTTCAGAGTGGGGATTTAAGTTAAGAAGTGGCGGGATGGGGTTTAGAGTGGGGGTGGATGGGAATGGGGAGAGGGGTTTAGAGTGGAGGTTAAGTTGAGAGATGGAGGGGAGGGGGTTTAGAATGCTGGCAGAAATGAGTCGGAGGTAAGGGAGATTTTTGAACGGTGGTGGGGAGCTGGAGCCTGCACGCCTCTGCAGCTGGAATGTATATTCTAGCTGTGGAGGCGTACTTGGCCATTCCTGCATTGAGGTAAGTTAATGATCCTCCCTACCCCTCATGGTCTACTCAGCTTTCCTTGACACTGGATAGGCTATTCAGCATCCAGGAAGACTAAGTTACACCCCATCCCCCAAGATTTTTGTAGGATTCCTTTATTTCCACAGGTATCCATTTAGGACTATGATGGATTTGCTGGACTACGTTGGACAAGCATTACATCTATGTGTTTAATAAAATGGTTAGTAAGGGATGGTGTTGCTGAGTTTTTATTGAAAGAAAGTGCTTTTTTTTCTGTTGTTTCTGTGTTTTTTTTTAATTATTATTTTATTCCAGTGTTAGTAATGTAGGCATCTGACAGACAACTCTCCATTACTATCGCTGGGGCTTGGTGTCAGTCAGTGGTGTTTTTTGTCACCGCAAGACTGACACTAACCCCCTCTCCCTATTACTCTGGTACCTAACACACCAGGGGTATTGGGAAGAACTGGGCAACCATCAGAAGTGGACTTGAAAATCTGATTTTCCACTACTGGGGCAGCTGTTGGCTAGAATTTTTTGGAAGGGACCAATATCCAGGGCCATTCCCATTCTGATAGTATCAGGCTGCAGCTGTCGGTTTTACTTTGGCTGGTTATCAAAAATGGAGGGGACCCAACATTGTTTTTTTTAAGAAGAGAGAGATTGGTTTGTTATGAGGTCTGTCAAAATGGAGAAGCGATGCAATGGATTTTTCCTGGAAAACATATTGAATATATTTTTCTTATTTCTAATCCTCCATTTTAGATTGCAATATGGAACAAAGCTGTATAAAACACATAGGACATTATCATTTATGTATTTCAATTTTTGCATTTTTGGATTTTTCGTGTCCCAACTCTTTAAGATCCAGCCTGCAGTGTTTTTCTTTGGATGTTATACTAGGTTTATTGGCTTCTTATAAATTAGTTCTAGCATGTACCTGACCAGTGGGGCAAAGATCAATGTTGGTGAATAAACTCTTTGCTCATTCTCAATATGTTGCTGCTGTATAGCTAAAAGATAGCCATAAAAACTAAAAAGCAAAGATTTATAGCTAGTGGTGAAAATAACCCTTAATGATTTATGTTATGGTTATTTTCTGTGTGTACATATATCTCTCTGTCTCTCTGTCTATATATACACACACACATATATAGAGCGCTCTTGGTTTCAGAGCGCTGTACATTCGGGTTGCATACATAACATAGGTCAAACAAGTAAAAAGGTTACAAATTAATAACAACTGGTACAGAAGGAGAGAGGTCCATGCCCGTGAGGGCTTACAGTCTACAATTCCTCTATAGTTACCTATCTATCTATGTATATATATATATATATATATATATATATATATATATATATATATATAAATATATATATAAAATATATATATTATATATTATATATTAAACACAGGCAGTTATAAACGGGATAGGGACTGTAGATTCGTTCCTAAGTTGAATTTGTATGCAAGTATGTAAATTGGAACAGGTATATTTAGTGCATGTGTGGCATGGAATGCTGGCGCTTGTAGTTCAACTACAAATGCCAGCATTCCATAGCACACATGTACTTATTGTATGGGTGCTGATTAGTACATATCTTGAACATGTGCTGATGTGGCATGCTGGTACTTGTAGTTCCATATTCCCCAGCAGCTACTAGCTGTGGAACTACAAGTACCAGCATGCTACAGCAACATATGTTAAACACATGTACTAATCAACATCCGTACAATTAGTACATGTGTTATGGGGCATGCTAACACTTGTAGTGACACAACTGCAAGTGCCAGCATGCCACACAAGGGTGCTGATTAGTACATTAGTACAGTGCAGGCGGATGAAGAGAAGTGGAATGGGGGGTGGGACATGTAGCAATGGACCTACGGTGCCGGGCCGGCAGAAGCGGCATGAGGGAGACTGGTGCTGGCACTGTATATATAAGAATATATACAAGAATACAGTCACATAATGGAAGTCTCATGTTGTCTGCTGCCTTGGTAGGCATATTGGGTGTGCGATAGACTGTCTGCACACATATCCTTTGTTGCTGTCATAGGTAAAAGAGGACATTTTTTCAGAATGGCAAAAAGGGATGATTATTAGCGTTCAGGTCAAAGGTGTGAGTATTTCTAAAAATGCTGTACACATGTTTCTGTGGTTAAAGTGCATAGAGGGTGGACAAATGGTGTGATGGTGTATTACCAATGTAGAGACTGCAGAGCACCACATACCACTGATATTGTCAGGTGTGGGAATTGATTCAAAACATTAGAACTCTGTTTGTACTTTTCATATCCATTGCTTACATATAAGAAACTGTCTATATACTATTTGCATGCATTATTATCTATACCTATTTTCCCTTGACCAGTTTAAATCAGATATTATAGGCTTGAAATGCACTGCTTCTGCAAGGAAAACTACCTTCAAGATATACCTGTCTTGGATGATACTGAAGACATTTAAAATGGATTCACTATAGACGAACAAGAAGACAGCTTAAAGGGGTTGTCTCGCTCCAATGATTGGGTTTTAATTAAAAGATCTTTAAAAAACAAGCAGCTTTGCAATATATGTTCATTACAAATGTCCTACTGATATTGAGTAAGCCCTGTTAGTAGTACTACATCAGCTTCTGAAATCTCTATAGCAGCCGACCTGTTGATCCTTATCTCACTGGCTGTCAGCTCTGTATGACTCATCACCTTCAGAATACAGGTCTGAGCAGAGAGCCCCTCCCACACAGAATGCTTCTGTAGTGGAGGGAGGGGGAGGAAGGACTCTGGCTTCTGTGTCTGTGCTGCCTGGATTAACCCTGTGTGTGCCTGCTTCCTCCTGCTCTCTACACAGATTGAGCAGAGATGAGGCTGATCAATAGATGTGACAGTAGTGACCCTGTGTGTTACTATAATCCTGATGTGTCTGTGGAGCTGGAACTATAATAATACTATACAGATCAGGGAGGCTTGTGAACAGTTCATGCTCTGCTGTACTAGTGACACATCATGAGTAACACTTCACAGCTTCCCTGTGTCTGTTCTGACAGAGTCTGTTTGTTGCTGGAGATGTGGAGATATGTAAGCTAAGCAGAGGGTATAGGAACACTTGCATCCCCTCTGTTCTGCTATTAGCAATCACAGACCTCTCCACACTCATAGATCAGCCCTAATACAGCTGATCTAGATGCCTGCAGAAGTTCTAGGCAGGCACACACAGGGTTAACTCTGGCAGCAATCCCCCTGCCCCCCCCTGCTGTATAGAAGTTATGGAGGAGAGCTGCCTGTGTGCTGAGGGGAGGGGGGAAGAGGGAGGAGAAGAGGCAGAGAAGCAGCACGCCCCTCAATTCAAAAATCCTTTGCTTCTAAAAACATTGATGTGGGCTGAAAGCTTGTAATGAGACAACTCCTTTAAGTGAAACAGACTAATGACACAGAAATCATTTGGACATTTGTTGCGACACCCAGCATCCAGGACAGTAAACGGACTCGGACAGTTTCAAACGGCCAGGGCAGTTCAACATGATGCAAACATGCAGAAAAAGTATATTACCATATAAAGAACCATGTGACTTCTTATTAACTCGTCCCATGAAATGTTCATTAACCAATGATCGGCTATACATGTTATGACAAATGCTTACGTATCAAGTGATATAAAATGACCTGTACTTCCCTGCATTAAAAAGTTTTATTATCCATCACCCTGACTGGATAAGCATTACTTGGGGTCCCGCTGTTTGCAGCATATCTTTAGCTATTTAGTTGGAGGAGGTAGCAACTTGGTTGGATTTATTCCTGACTTCTCAGTTGGTGCCGGTCGACTCTCAGACGAAACCAAGGGAAACGCAGAGGAGGCCTGTCGTCTGGTCTAGGGCGTTGCCCCACGGCCGTTTCAATTTGGGCAGCCAGACGTGACTGATCATCACCAATACAGGTAAGTTCGTTGGCTTTCTTTGTGAAATCAGTGACTTATTCCGTTTCTGACTGCCTATTTTGTTCCACCGTGGTTTGCCCCCATTCCTGGCGTCACCTGATAACGGTCACGGTGTGACTTCTCTGTGAGATTTTGGCCGTATGCCCTTGCTACTTACCTCTGGTTCTTTGATAAATTGCTTTGAGATTTATGGTCTAAAGTTATCTGCTTTTACATCTGCTGGTGCTGCGCCTCTAAAATTTTTCACTGTTAAGTGTTAAAACAGCTATTCCCTTTTTTTTAACCCCAAACATTTGAAAAAGACTGCCCATTTACTCATAGAAGGGGGAAAATACTTCAATGCATTAATATTTAAATAAAATGTTTTGTCTGTGGTTTTTGATTTAGTTTTTTTTAAAACTCTTTATCTTTTCGGGGTAGATGGAAGGGGCCCGTTAGGTAATTAAACCGTTTTTGTTCTTTGTAAATTGTTAGTGTAGGGGGGGGATTTTTGTTAGATTTTTGGTTTTTGTTATTTTTTTTTAGCAAATCGAATAAAATTCGTATTCAGTAAAACGACGTAATAAAGCTTCTGAAGGAAGTGGGTTTTATCCTGAATCCCCTGCTGCCCTTCCGGCGGGGGGTTTTGGTTTAGGAGCATGGAAAAGGGAGTCTCATTTACTCCCTTTGGGTTTTTCCCGAGATCTGCCAAATTTTCCCCACTGGGTTTGCATTGCAGTTTTTTTTTGATAAAACCCCCGGGAAGGAGGGTGTGGGGGACTTTATTGGGGTAGCTGGTATGCCCTTGAGCTTTAAAGATCCCTTTTGATTGGTTCATTTTTGTTAGGGGGGGGGTGTGGGTTTCCCCTTTTTGCACCGGTGCTAGCACCGTAATTGCCAGCTTCCTAATTAGCGTGGGGGTTTTAGATAAGATCATTGGGGTGACAAAACTGCTTTGTCTCTCTATCTGTTTTCCCATTTTTTATGTATCTTTGGGACGCATTTTGGGAAGGTTTGAGAATACTTCTTTTTTTTTTTTTCGGGCTGTTTTTAAAAGCCCAAAAGAGCGAAAAATTATCGTTGTCTGAAAATTGTGGGAGTTGTGATATTTTGTTGTTTTCAGTCGCAAGCCCACCTTTTGGGTGTGCACATTAACACAGAACTTTCATTGGGGTTTTTTTTCAATTTTTCCCCAATTTTCATGAAATATGTTTGTTTTTTCCCAAAAGTTTTTAAACTTTTTTATATGTTTTGTCTTAAGCCCCCCCATTGTGTTTAGAAAAAGTTTCGGAAATTTTTTGTGTTTGGGTGTGGGTGGAGCCCCCCAAATCCAAATCCCCCATTTCCCTTTCCTGTTCGTTAAATTGCGGGTTACCCCTCCCCCTCGGGCGGTTTTTCCCACTCCCTTTTTTTTCCCGGAGATACTAAAAAAAGTTTTCCCCCTTCCCCTTACTGTGGCCTTTATTGGTGCATTTAAATTCAACTTTTTTGTTGTAAAGGCCCATTTTGGGCTTCCCAAAACCACCGTATTTTCCCTGGTGGCCATCTTGTTCCTCGTAATCCACCCCATGAAAATGGGTACTTCGGGTCAAAGGCCCAACGGCGGCCTTTTGTTTGAGTAATAAACTTTTCAAAATGATAGAATGCATTATATTCCCAATAACCCAAACATTTAAATTTTACAGTTGCATTCCCCTTATAAAAGGGGAAAAAGGTTTGGCCTAAAACCGCTGGTTGTCTCCCCGCTAAACCCAAGCCATTATCCCCGCTAATACCCCTTCGGGTTTTTTTAAATTTTTCCCATCCTCTGCTTTTTCCCCCTTTATCTCATCTCAATTCCTCCCATCAATACCCAAAAACGCGATCACGGATATTTCCCCTATTCCCTCTCCTTCTAAAGTGCCCCCCGCAGGTTAGTTTTTAAATATGCACGAAAAATTTATGTATTATTGAAAAAGGCCCGGGCCATCTTATCAAACATTGGGGCTAAAAAAACGTGATGAATTTCTACCCCCAAGCTTTGGCCCTAAACCCAAATCAGAATTTTCCACAATCCCCCAGAAAATGTGGGCCTACACTGGCGGGAATATTACCCATAATGAAAACCTTGGAAAAAATGCCCCTTAAACCTGCCCCTCCCCCTTCCCCAAAAGAATTGAAACCACTAATCTTACCCTCATTTTTTTTGAAAAACCCAGATCTTTCCACTTTAATTTTTTCCCTTTTCCTACATACAAAATAGGGGCCCACTAATTTCCCTGTGCTGTTTCAATTACTAAATCTACCCCCTCTTGAGTTCTCATACAGACCCCTTTTCTGAAGTTGGTCGTATGCACTGAAGTTTTTTCCCACCCCAAACCTTTAATTTTTTCCCGGAAAACAATTTACCACCCGCCCCGACCCTTGCTTCATCCCCTTGCCTTTTTACATTTCAGAAAAAGGTTGCCTTTAAAACATAGGGGGCCCGCTTTTTTAACCCTTTTTAAATTTTCAACAGCCTGGACCCTGCAGATCTGAAAAAAAAAATTCCCTTTACGATGATGCAAGCCAGCTGTGATGTCCTCCCTCACCTTTTTTAAAAAAACCAATTTTTTACCTCCCAAAATTTGTAGGCCTCACTTTGTCGGGCACTAATAAAATACCAGATTTTTGGTTTATGCAAAAACTCTTTATGGCTAAATTCCTGGACCTTTTTTTAAAATTTCACAGACTATATACTTTTACCCCAAGTTTTATTTTCCCTGGGGACTCAAAAAAAACTTATTCTAAACAGCTCCTGATCGGGAGTATCTCAGCCCTTTTCCAAAAACCTTTAAATTTTACCGTTTTCAGAGCGTTGTTGCTCCCACAATCCTTCTTGACCAAACTAAAAGGACACCCTTTTGGGGGAATTCTGTGACTATTTTGGGCCCCTCAGGGACCTAAAAAGGGAAACCCTGAAAACAATCCAGAACCTATTTTCCCAAAAGTGAAGAACCTTTGTTTTTCAATGCTCTTACTAAATGCCTGAAAAATTCACCTTGAAGAGATGAAATCCCCAAAAATTTCCACCCACCCGTTCCTTCTAAAGGGGGGGGGGAAAGATGAAGATTAACTGTCAAGATGAGGGGGATCACACCGGAAAATTTGACCCTCTCCGGGGAAGGGGGCTTAAAACAAAATGAAGCTGAAAACATAACATTTTCCCTACGGTCTCTACATCCAAGCTGGGGATCCGGGTTTAAATGTCTTTTAAACCGATGGATTTTGATATGCAGATGAAAAAGGCTTTTCCCTTACAGGATTTGTGGTGGTTCCCTTTGCGGGGAAAAATTGGGGAAGGCTTTTTTTCTTTACCTTTTGGTTTGTCACCCCATGTCGCAGCCCTCGGGGACTTTTGCCCCAAAGTTGCAAGCCCCACTGAAGGAAAAAACCGTTGAACATTTTACCGACCAGGCCTTAGTATAGGGAGGGGGCCCAAGACTTCGGCCCTGAAGTGGGCCCCCCTGCGGGTTTTCCAGGTCAGCTAGTGGAACCCCCAATCAAGAACAATAAAGTCTAAAAAGGCCTTAAATAGATCCCTTCCAGTTCCCTGCCAAAAGGGTAGCTTTTTCCCTGAAGATCGAGAAAATGAAAGACCTAAAGAAGGGGAAAGGGAAAAAAGGCATATACAAGGGCATATCGGGGCCCCTGAAAAGGCGGTGGCTTGTCTCCCAGTAAATTCGAGAGAAAGCAGGGTTGGCGGGAGATGTACAAAAAGAGAAGAAAGAAGACAGAAGGAAAGAAGAATAAAGAAGAAAGAAAGGGGAAGAAAAAAGAGGGAAAAACGACCAAGAAAGGGCATGTTTGAACCCAAAATTGGGAAATTGATAAAACAATACAAGCCCAAATTTAAACCCAAAGAAAAGAGGAGTTGGGGGGGGAAGAAGGAGCGGGGATAAAAAAAAGATGGATTCTGGAAGGAAAGATGAAAAAAACTTTGTTTTACAAGAGCATTGTATCCTCCCTGCAGTTGTGGGTTATTTTTTACTATAAATAAAAGAACCTCCCCCTTGGCCAAAAATTTCCTCCCATTTGCCCTGTTACTCTAACGGGAAAACCCTTTGGGACATTTCCCACTAGTTTCACACCCTAGGGAAATATTGTCCTCAAAAACCAACTAGGTTAGGGGATTTCCCATATGTATTTTGATTGCGGGAAAAGGAATGATAGCTTTTGTAAAAATATGTCCAAAAACTTGTAAACTTGTATAAGAATTTGAAATTAAACCCACATTTCGTGTTTTTTTTCCCTTTTCCCAGATTTAAAATCGGGCCCAAAAGCGATTTATAAGCTCCAGCATGATGTTTTTATAAGGGTTTTAAAAAAAAAAGGATTGTGAGGGGTTTCCCCTTGGGGAACCCCGGATTTAAAGGGAAAAACTTTCCCCAATTTTTCTGGTGTCCCCAAACCCCCGTAAAACTAAAAGGGAAAGGCTTATTGGGTTTTTTTGCCCTGGGGGGGAGAGCGGGGATTGGAGCCAACAAACATCATGAATCACCCCTTTATCCTTTACAAACTTTTGTTTTTTGGTTGGGTGGGGTGGGGAAAAATTTAAAAGGGGGAAACGCCCCGGGGGTTGGCTGGTAAAATCAAAGTGGGGTTAGAAAAAACCCAAAGGACTCAAACCCTTTAAATTACCCCCAAATAAAGTTAAAAAAAAAGGTGTAAATTGGATAAATAGTATCCTTATAACAACAGAGATTTAAAACCCAAAAACCGTGATACCCTGTGAAACTTTAATTGAGAAATTAGAAGCCTTTCAACCCTTGGGCCAAAATACCCAAAGCATTGGATTTATTTTTAAAAGACACCCCACAAGGGGGGTTTGGTGAGAAAATAAAGTGGGCGGGTTTTCCTTTAGAGTGCCCGTTCTTGGTTTCCCAGCCCCTAGAATTTCTATCAGTCTTTTTTCCCTTTTTTTTTCCAGAAAAAAAACAAAATGTTCCCCAAAATTTTCCCAGGTTTTCCCAAAATTAGGGGATTCCCGAAAACCCCCTTGACTGTCACTGCGGGGGGACTGTTTTGGGTTGCCCCTGGTGGTTTTTGGGTAAAACCCCCGTCACCCCTCCCCCATCAGAGGCAAGGGTAAAAGGGAGACCGGATCGTTAGTTACGCCCCTTTTGGGAAAGCCCGGCCTTTGGCCGATGCACTGGGTTTTTTAAACCGTCCCCCCTGTCCATGTCCAAATTTAAAACAATGGACATATTCATTCTCCTCCACTTTCACGCTTAAAAAAAAAAACCTAAAAACCCCATTTTTTTCAGGCTTCCCCTAAAAACCCTTAACTAAAATTTTGTCACTACTTCCCCACAGACATGTCTGCCCCTCCCCCCTTGTCTTTTTCCCCCCCTCCTTGTAGATTGAAAGCCCTCGCGGGTAGGGTCCCCCTTTTGGGGGGCCCAAATTTGGGCATTATCCCTTATACTGTATCTTTTTGGCCCTTATGTAATGTATGAAAACCCCCTGAATTTTACAGCCCCGGAAAATAAAATGGCGCTTTAAAATAAATAATAATTAATAATAATAAATTTAATTTTCTAGCGTAAATAAGTTTAAAGGGTTTAAGGGAACAGAGTTTAAGTTTTTGGGGGGGACTGTCAGGTGTGGGAATTGACTCAAAACATAGAACTCTGTTTGTACTTTTCATATCCATTGTTTAAACATATAAGAAACTGTCTATATCTATTTGCATGAATTATTCTCTATACCTATTTTCCCTTGACCAGTTTAAATCAGATATTATAGGCTTGAAAAATTGCAAGAAAAACTACCTTCAAGATATACCTGTCTTGGATGATATTGAAGACATTTAAAATGGATTCACTATAGACTAACAAGAAGACAGCTTAAGCGAAACAGACTAATGACACAGAAATCATTTCGACATTTGTTGCGACACCCAGCATCCAGGACAGTAAACGGACTCGGACAGTTTCAAACGGCTTGGACGGTTTAACATTATGCAAACATGCAGAAAAAATATATTACCATATAAAGAACCATGTGACTTCTTATTAACTCGTCCCATGAAATGTTAATTAACCAATGATCGGCTATACATGTTATGACAAAGGCTTACGTAACAAGTGATATAAAATGACCTGTACTTCCCTGCATTAAACAGAGTTTTATTATCCATCACCCTGACTGGATAAGCATTACTTGGGGCCCCGCTGTTTGCAGCATATATATACATATTTATTTGGAGGAGGTAGCAACTTGGCTGGATTTATTACTAACTTCACAATATGACAGGAGAATGTCGGTTACAAAGGTGAGTGAGTGAGGGCAGAGTGACGTGCTACAGTGAAGCAGCTCAAAATGACCAACAGTTTAGCAAATCCTACTATGTATGGAGCTCCAAAGCCAACGGAGGGTCACTGCACCTCTGCTAATGACATTGCATCAGTACAAGAGGCTTACATTTTTGCAGCACTATTAGAATTGGACCTCCGCTGATAGCAAAGGGTTGTCTTTTCCAATGTATTACGTTTTCTGCTTCATCAAATGGATGGCTGTTGGCATGTCAAGCAAGAAACGATAGAGAGCAAACACCCTGCAACCATTGCTTGGTGAATATAAACTGGTAGTGGCAGCGTTATTGTCTGAGGGACCTGCCAAATCTCTTAACTGCATGCTGGAGTCCAATTCTTAGTACAGACATTCTTGATATTTCACTTTTGAATGTTTTTTTTTTAGTTGACATTTTTCTTTTAAGATAAAGGATACAATTAATGAAATGATTCAGAATCCTTAATCAAATGACCAGGTGAAGTTGGGGTCCAGCCACAATGCAGTATTTTGGTGTTACCTCTTACCCCTTTCACATGACGGAAGGTCTCCACTCCAGGTAAGATCCCACTGACACATGAGAAGTTCAGCTCCTACAATCTCATACCCTGGATAACACTGGTAGGTTACAACGGTGCCATGAACAAGCTCTGACTGAGAGGTGGTTTTCCAGCCATTGGGAATTTCTGGTAATTCCGGACATGTGTCATTCCTTGGTACTTCTACAATCAAAACAAAATCAAAAAATGATCAGTGCCAATATTTCTACATATATTTTAAGCAAAATAAAGTTTAGCATTATGCCTAAATGTTAGTAAAGTTATATATGAGGCTCCCTCTGAAACTAATGTCGTCTTTCTAATTATGTTGGGCCATGATAAGAAGTGGATGTTGGTGGTGTGGCAAAAGAGTTTGAATACTCCCATCAATATCTGTTAAATTCTGTTGCTGTACGACAAAAGGCAACAGAGGGGCAGTCTGTCACAATGGCGCCTTGAAAGTACATATACAGGAAAGGTGTGTAATTGGATTCCTCTGTGCATCAACAATTTGCTACCATTGACATTGACGGATTTGGCACCCTCTGACCCTCATCTGTTTGGGCCAATGTAAGATGGACTCTGAAATAGCAAAAATACCTTGATTATGTGAGCTTTGCACAATGTGTCCCATTCAAACAGTCATACCTAAATATCATTCATACTGTTGTAGGATGATCATAGAGATGTACTGATTAGTAATCATCATGGTTTGTTTTTATATGAGCATTGGATTAATAATTGTTATGATCACCAATGAGGGTGGTAAAGAATACTTGTAAAACTTACAGACCATTGAATAAGCTAAAGCCTCACAAATACTGCTTCATATCACCCTACCTTGGATAACACTAAGTACACAATACAGCACTGTTTATATCTAGTCTTCAACCAATGACTCACCAAAAAAATTAATGATGAAACCTTGCTGGTAGCCAAACACATTACTGCCAGGATCGGTTTGGAACTGGATGATGACGTCCGCCATTGATGTATAGATTTTGAAGCGATTGTGTGTCCCTGTGTATCGACCTAGAACACGGGCTGTCAAGTCGTCACCATCATAAAAAGTGAGAATGTCATTCTTGCCAACATTCAGACTATGGAGGAATTTGTGAAAGAGAAAAAGTTTGGATAATTATCAATCCATACACAAGGACAAATTTTAAGATACAAAACCGAATTGTAACCTTTATAGAGTGAAGTAAGGCTTAGAAAACTGAAAGGCTTTCTACCATAAAAACACTTATAGCCATTGACAACTTAGAAGGTCACATACATTTTGTATGATAAATGGTATACAATTTTTCAATACAGTGGTCCCTCAACATACAATATTAATTGGTTCTGGGACGGCCATTGTATGTTGAGACCATAACTCTATGGAAAACTGGTAATTGGTTCTGAAGCCCCAAAATATCACCCAATGTAATGAAAAGCAGATATTAAAGAAAATTAAACAGATAACTATTACAGGTAAAGCAAGTCCTTACAAATAACAATCAGAAAGAGCTGCTGAAAGCTGGAAATCACTTTCTAGGATGAGGTCAGGAGCTTTTTTGGTCATGTACTTTATACACAGTGTACCAGAAAAAAATGGAAAAGGAGCCACCGTTACTTGGTTTCCAAAGGAGCTGCACACTGACAAGCACCATTAGACCCCTAATCACTGCATGCACTTCACTAATACATATGTTTTGCAAGTAAAATGTTCATTATGATTGGTTGGATCTTCCATCATTCACATGTAAAGAGCAGTAAAGAACATGTAGTACCGCACTGTACTGCAGATAGGTGCTACTAGACCATGTAAGACTGCATGTGCTTCACTAATACAGGGGTTTAGCAAGCAAAATGTTCATTATGATTGGTTGGATCTTTCATCAACCACATGTGCCACTAATCAGCAGTGTCTGTAACATTGTATTTTGGAACATACAATGTCCCATGAAAGACCATTGCATGTTGAAAATATTGTATCCAAAGGCCATTGTAACTTGAGGGACCACTGTATTGTGTAAATTTTTAACAATTTTTAAAATCGTTGTTTGCAGTCATTTTATTGGAGCCTTCCTTATTTATAGTTCTAAGGGCTAATAATCTTTGGAGGTCATACAGGCACATGGCTGATTACAGGACAGATCTGATAGGCATGCTGTAACTGTGATCAGTCCTGCACCTGTGTGTCCATTATATGATCCTGTCTATACTGGCTATCTTGTTTGAGAAGATGACCAAGAAGATCCTTTTCGTTGCCATTTCAGAGGATTGCCTGAATGAGGTTTCACTGTAAACAAAGGTACATCTGTTTCTGTTCTTTAAGACAGCTGTGTTGTATACAGAGTTAGCGCTCAGGGACATAGAAGGAACAAATCCTTTCCTAACAAGGGATTAAGCTCTTTATTTCTTTAACAATGCATAAATAACTAGTGTTAGTCGTATAAATGTAAAATAAAGAAGAAATAATCATAAAATTCAAAATCCATTTATAAATGATAAAAGTCTTTAGCAGGGCCACTGAACATTAGTCCCACAATCTCATAAATTAGGTAATCTAAACAGCACGAGATAGAATATGCCACAATCTTTTAAAAATGTGTGAAAACCAACTTTAGGTGCCTTGTATGAGATTTAATGGAAAGAATGATATTATGGGCCCAAAGCAGTATTATGGATAAATAATATGACTGTATGCATAATCCCTAATAGACACTTAGGGCGACATGTATGAACGTTGGCGCTGATAGACCAGTTCTAAAAATGTCTTTGGCATGGTATTGAGGCACTTATCGCGCCAAAGTTTGGAGTGCGCCTGTTCATACATCTGTAAAACTGGACTACTACAGCTTTTTGAGGCCAGAAATCTGGTGCAGCCCCGTTCAATACATGTCGCCCTTTTACTCTGATTTTCCTCCTATTTCAATGGAATGGTACATATGTACTCCAGTTACTGAAATAACTCTTCAATTCTTTACTAAATATAATAATTTACAAATTTACAGTAACGGTCAGTGGTAGTGGATCCTCTGGACCACCACAAGCGATGGTGTAAGCCACGCCAGGGAGCAGAATCTAAGTAGGTCCCAGTTTTCACCAGAGCCCGCCGCAAAGCGGGATGGACTTGCTGCGGCGGATTGCTACCAGGTCGCTACCCCTGACGTGACTTGCTTGCGGTGGCAGCCGAGGTGTTGCGCGGTACAGAATCATAAGGCAGGCTTGTAGTCGGGGACAGGCAGAAGGTCAGGTCAGGCGGCAATGGTTCGTAGTCGAGGACAGGCAGAAGGTCAGGATAGTCGGCAAGGTTCGTGGTCGAGGGACGAAGACAGAAGGTACGGTACACAGTAGACAACAAGATACACGGGACGCTTCCTCTCAAGGCACAATGCACTATCGATTTGGCAATTTGCTAGGGAAGAGGCAGGGCTAAAATAGGGTCAGCGCCCGGTGAAACCAATCACCGGCGCGCTGTCCCTTTAAATTTGCCAGAAGTACCCCGCGCGCACCCGGCCGGCTGCAGGATCACGCGCCGGGATGAGAACAGGAGCGTGGTGAGGTAAGTGGCTGTCAGAGCTATGGGCGCGGCCGCAGCTGGGGACGCTGCGGAGGTGTGGGTGTGCCCGCGACCTGACACAGGGGTCACAGGGACACCTGTAACATTTACTATATCTGTGAAGTTGTTAAAACCAGTATGAAGATTTAAAAGAAACACATATAATATATAAACATAGGGTAATTTACTAATCCACATACAGCAGCATACAAAAGTCGGAAATTTTGTCTCAAGTCACATTAAGGTGAAAAAATCAAGGGAGACATGTATGAACGTTGGCGCTGACACGCCAGTTCTAAATCACTTTAAGGCAGTGTTGAATGCGCCAGAATATATGAACCTGTTCTTCTGCAGGTCATACATACAGGCGTAGTGTAGAGCCAATATGACAAGTTTGTCTCAGGCACCATCTTTAACCTGGTCTGGCTGTTCTAACTGTTCTGCGCCTAGGTTTGCTGTCAAAGAATCATAAATGCGTCATTAAAAAGTGTCGCTCCTGCACTTATCGCACCAAAGTTTGGAATGCGACTATTCATACATCCACAGATCAGGTCTTCTAAATCTTTTTGATGCCAGATAACTGGCACAGCCCCATTCTTACATGTTGCCCAGTGTTTTTAGCTTTAACTTTTTAAAAAATCTAGACATTTTGGCAAGGTTTAGTAGGATGTAGCATGGCTTCCTGTAGACCAATAGATTTACCATAACTTACACCAAATATTGGTGTAAATGATGGCATAAGTCTACAGCAGCTCACAGTTTCATTTTTTTGTGCACAGACAATTAAATGAAGCACCAAACTTATTTGATGTAAAATATTTTTGTGTCTAAAAAACAAAAGTAATGTAGTGGTGATACCTTTTTTTGGCTCACCAGAAAAACTGTTATTTGCTAGCTTCAGGAGCACAGATGTCTGAACATTTTTCAGGTTAGCCAATAAAGGTATCAATACTGCAATACTTTTGTCTTTTTTAAACACAAAGATATTTAATAATATATAGACTTTTTTTTGGCTAACACAGCATTGTAATATTTTTTGCAATACACCAAATTAATGAAGAGGCATGGAGTTCCTAACAAATTCGGCACACTTTACTCTAGTGAATTTAAGATTAAGACTGGTGTATGAAACACCAATCCGAGTAAATTTGCCCTGCTTCAGTAAAAAGCTGTGGCAGCCAGAATGAAAATGTTGATTAATTAAAGGCCTGGTTTTAACTTCAAAAGCTTAAAAACTATGGAAAATTAAAATGCTTATATGGTGTGTCCCACTAGCTTTGCTACCTGAAATAGTACAAATACATTTTAAACTATTCAGCAGATTACAAAGAAAATTGAACCGCAAATACTTTACTTAAAATTATGCCACAACATATGTTGGAAATATCCACTATTTGCATCTAAGCCTACTTCAACAGGGTGCTCCATGTTGATGAAGGTGCGTGCTGGAATATACGGATCCCCTACATCTACAGCTAGTTCTAGTACACTCGCCTCTTTAGGTATTAAAAAAAAAATCAGGCTTTGGACAACGAAGTCGTCCCTGGGGGTTACTTTTAGAAGGAGGTAACGCATCAACATGTCTAAAAGTCAGGCTTTCTTTGAGGACAGGACTATGTTTGGGACTTCGGCCTTGTTAGCTGGATTTAATATAGTTTCATTTTTTTTTTCCTGGGGGCTACATGAAGAGGTGAGTGTACCGGAATAAGCCAAGAACACTTGCAGAACTCCAGGACAATATCTGACAAGAAGCAGACACAGTGGATTCGGATATGCTACCACATACCTTCCAAGCATGCTTGGATGGAAATGGGGGACATTTCCAACATCCGCTTTATCATTATTTTTATTGTCATACAGTATGGTATGTACAGCTTTTGCAATACATTGATTAGTTTAGAAGTTATTCATGCTTTTTCAGGTACCAAAGTTAATGAGACACCGAGAATTTCAAATTTCATGTTAATTTTCTCCAGAAGGATACAATTAAAAACCCTATTTATAGTAGACCAGCAGTCCAGTGCCCTGTACCAGGTACACTAAGGGCATGCACGTGTTTCCGGCCGGTTTTTCAGGCGGTTTGCGGTTTTGCAGACCGCCTGAAAAACCGGCCGAAAATGAGCACAATGGTGCTCTATGGAAAACCCGTGCAGCAGTCCCCACTGCATGGGTTTTCCGTCCGGCGGTTTTTCCGCCCGCGGTCCGGCCGCAAAACATTGTTCTTGCACAATCTTCCGTCTGGTTTTCGGACGGAATCTGTGCAAGCTAATGTGAAGGGGGAGGGCTTTTCTCTGCTCATCGTGGAGAAAAGCTGTCCCCCCACGGCCGTGGGGACGGCCGCAAAACAGTGCAAATACCGGTCGCATAACCGACCGGTATTTGTCACTTTCTGTGGGAATGCACCGTAAGAGTATTTCCCAAATGCAGACAAGTCCTTAAACTGATGCAATGTTGGATGCAATAAACTGTATTTAACAGACTTTTACACAGCAAAATTATCATAATAATAGAACAATAACACAATTATTTCATTCTCTTCGGTTTATGATTTTTACAAGTCAAGGGAAGCGTAGAAAAAAAAACCATTACACCAGAGCTACTATATCGAAAATAGGAGGAAATGTAATTAAAACTATTTTGCCGTAACCTTTCTAGTTCTTACATTCTCGTATGATGTAAAAGCCTGCTATCTAGTCGTGAAAATTGGCACGCCACATCAAGCACGTCACTAGCTAGGATCTGAGCTTTCTGTAAACGCTGTGATAGGGTAGAGGGTACAGTGGTTTCTGAGTGTGGAGCAGAACATTAATTTTGCTGACAGCCACTGGTGGAAAAACAGAGCGGGATCGTTTATTACGATCATATGTTTAGAAATGACAACTCCAGGCAAGACAGAGAAAAAAGAGAGATATGCAAATGAGAGAATATTAATTAACCAACAGAGCACGAAAGTATATTAATGATCTCACAGAAACCATTTTCTTACTCAACATCTTTTCTTAGAAGAAAATAGGCATAAAGGGCCAAGGAATATGGGCAGGGAAATATCTAGATTAATCACCTGACCGTACTCATAAAATACCTTCCTCTATGGCCATAAACTTAGGTTTTCCAGCAGTGATGATTAGATTATCAGACTAAACACTGAGCTGCTGACATTCTGCAAAATGGCTACTTCAGGAGCAGGGCATTCTTCTTGTTGGGTTTCATCTCTTCCTGAAATTGTACAAAGTACCCCAAGTACTAGAATAAGGCCAGTAGACAACAAAACCTGCAATGGGTTCAAGCACTAAAACCTTTCTTTATTAGTTAAGTTTGGGTAACACATTCCATCCCCCATTTTTTGCCAACAACATACTGCAGTTATGCTCATAGCTTAAATTTACCTGTAGAGACAAAGCTTTTAATGTAGTTCATTCTTCTACGAAAGACTTGTCAAGTTATGCCATGAGTGTATCTGCTGCAATACCAGCCATTGCAACTTGGGCCTACTTATGTGCAAGAACATTGTACTATTTTTGTAGGCAACAAGTTGCTGGCTTTTTGCTGTCTAGCACTACTATGTAGTATATAGCAGTATTACTAATACATTTAGTTATGGAAAAAATACCAAAATGACATGTGTATCTCAATAATAATACAAAAATATATACTTTATTGGATAACCATAAAAGTGGGGGGCACTACCTCTACACTACCCCTAACCCAAAACAACATACGAAAAAGGAGTATAAATAGCACCCTACCTATACGGGGCCCCCTGATCATGAACCTATCCCTACTTAAATTACCCTGAAACAACCATAGAGGTAGATATTCTAGCTATTTGTGACTCTGACTCCCATGTCACCTTTATATAAATGTCCATGACAGAAAAGTGAGACCATTGCAAAACTTTTTTTAATGCCACTGTAAGCTGTTAAAAAAAAAGAAATTAATTAAAAAATGTGAGAAACAGGCGTCAATTTTTTTTACTATTTTCTTTGTATTATAAAATAATAATGTCAAATTTTCATAAAAAGCCTAACATATTACAGATATCAAACTATAGATGTCCATAAATTAAGTTATGTGTAATAATGAGAAATGACACAGGGAAAAAAAGTATTGAAGACATGAAGAAAGAGAGGTGCCAAAAGCCATTGAAAGTCATGACACCAGTTGTAATCTATCAGTAATTAGAAAGCAATCCTGGCACTTAGTGAAAAGAAAATATGAGCTGGTTCAACTGATGGTCTATAAAAAGGTATCTCATTACCAAGGTGCCATACAAGAAACATCTCATGATGGATGAACCAGTGAGTTGTCTCAAAACCTTTGCAGCCTTATTCCTGAATGACTGAAGGCTTCAGTGAGCACTCTTGGGGCCATAATTCAGAAATGGTAAAAAAAAATATTTTACCATAAACTGGTCACAATCAGGTTCTCCCCACAAGATTTCAGCCATAGGAGTGAAAAAAATTATCATACGAGTTGTCCAAGAGCCAAGAACCACCTGTGCAAAGCTACAGGAAGACCTGGAATCAGCTGGTAATTATTTCAAAGAAAATAAAAAGTAATGCACTCAGTCTCCATAGCCTGTACGCATGCTCCCCACGCAAGACTTCATTGCTGAACAAAAATAATGTTCAAGCGCGTTTGAAGTGCGTTCAACAACATTTAGAAAAAGGAAATACTAGGAGAATACAGTCTGGTCAGATGAGACCAAAATTCAAAAATAGAAAATGTTTGCAATTTTTCTGCAGTACTAAAACATAACAAAAACCATACATGTTTGGTATTGCCGTATTTGTTTCAACCTGTAGAATGCAGATAACACTATTATAATATATATATAGACCGAAATACTTTAAATGTATTTATTAGTTGACTCAAACTCAGTGGTCTTGATATCAACAATTCACAGCAATATAAAAGCATAGAAAAAATGGCAAAGGTATACTTAGTATTCAACGAGTCAGTCCAAGACCTCCTTGCAGTATGCATGCATCCGATAAGGATAGCTGGGAGACGCCGACACCAAGTACGAGACACAGCTGCAACGTTTCGAAGGTGATTTCCTTCTTTGTCAAGCATGCGTGTTAGATTGCATGGGAGGTACTTATACCTGTCCATAGTAAAAAACATTAAAGTGACACAACACATATAGTGACATACAATCTAAAACCTAAACTACACTGAAACATATTACTCACAAAAACGCTCTAAAGCTTAAATTTTCATTTAGACCGATCGGGGTAAGTGCATGCATTCTCCGTATCCAATATGCTTCACGTTGAAGCAGTCTCTTTTTAACCCTATCCGACCAATCTTCGTCTATGTGTTCAAGAACGCACCATCGAAGATCAGACACAGTGTGGCCTGCTTCTACGAAATGACGGGCTATAGTTGTTTCCCCAAATTTTCTTTTAATATCTAATTCTTCTCTAGTTTTTTGTTTAAATGAACGTATGGTGGATCGGTGTTCATTTATCCTTATTCTTATTTCCCTACTGGTTTGACCGATGTAGATTTTACCACATGGGCATTTAATCAGGTAAATAACCTGAGAGGTATTACACGTAAAAAAACCTTTTATTGGGATATCGAATCCTTTCGTGGGGTGTTTTATTGTGGAACCTTTAATAATGGACGTGCAATTCAAACATTTCAAACATCCAAAAGTGCCTGTTCTCATAGTACCTAATCTAGTTTGTCTTGTGGTACGTTTTTTTTTTATGTCAGATGATACAATAGCATCACCAATAGTTTTACCTCGTTTAAATACACATATTGGGGAATTTTTTAATATAAAACCATATACCAGATCACTACTTAGTACCTGCCAATGTTTGAGAATAGTTTTTTTAATTAAATTTGCATGAGCATCATATACGGATGTAAATATTATTCTATCCTCATTATCTTTCTTTTTGATTTTTGATCCTCACGTTTTAGTACCTGTACCTCATCTGCCACTCTCTGTATTTCAGTTCTATCATACCCACGTTTTTCAAATTTATCTACCATATCTTTAGCTTTTTCTGTATATTGTATACTATCTGAACATATTCGTTTTGCCCGTATCAATTGGCCTTTGGGAATTCCTTTAAATACCTGTGGATGATGAAATGATTTACGGTGTAGTAAATTATTACGGTCAATACTTTTCGTGTATAATGAGTACTCTCTCTTAGAGCCTATAGCAAAATACATTGATGGATTTCTGCAACCTGTAGTAAAATGTAAATCACAATGCCTTACAGATACAGGTCATTTTTTAAGATCTATAGAGAACGTAGACTGTACAGAGGTAGATTTGCTGTGTACTCTAGATATTCAGTCACTCTACACCAATATCCCATACAAAGAAGGTCGAGAAGTAGTTAGAGAAATATTGTGTGAAAATCCTGCACTTAATAATAGATCTATTAATTTCTTAATGTCATTGCTGGATGTAGTACTAACAAAAAAAGTCTTCAGGTTTGGTGACCAACTGTATCTACAGCTACAGGGGACCTCAATGGGGTCTCCTGTAGCTCCAAGTTTTGCTAACTTATTTGTAGCTATGCTGGGAAAAATTTTTATTTTTCCATCTAAATTTAAACCTAACATTGTACTATGGCGTCGCTTTGTCGACGATGTCTTCCTGTTATGAAAGGGATCGGAAAATGAACTGGATTCGTTTGTACAATATATTAATGATCAACACCAACTGATTAAGTTTACTCTTACTAAACATCCGAAAGTTGTTGAATATCTTGATGTCCAGGTCACAAAAAATGGTAAAAAATTAGAGACCTCATTATACACGAAAAGTATTGACCGTAATAATTTACTACACCGTAAATCATTTCATCATCCACAGGTACTTAAAGGAATTCCCAAAGGCCAATTGATACGGGCAAAACGAATATGCTCAGATAGTATACAATATACAGAAAAAGCTAAAGATATGGTAGATAAATTTGAAAAACGTGGGTATGATAGAACTGAAATACAGAGAGTGGCAGATGAGGTACAGGTACTAAAACGTGAGGATCTTCTTAAAATCAAAAAGAAAGATAATGAGGATAGAATAATATTTACATCTGTATATGATGCTCATGCAAATTTAACTAAAAAACCTTCTCAAACATTGGCAGGTACTAAGTAGTGATCCGGTATATGGTTCTATATTAAAAAAATTCCCCAATATGTGTATTTAAACGAGGTAAAACTATTGGTGATGCTATTGTATCATCTGACATAAAAAAAGTACCACAAGACAAACTAGATTAGGTACTATGAGAACAGGCACTTTTGGATGTTTGAAATGTTTGAATTGCACGTCCATTATTAAAGGTTCCACTATAAAACACCCTATGAAAGGATTTGATATCCCAATAAAAGTTTTTTTTACGTGTAATACCTCTCAGGTTATTTACCTGATTAAATGCCCATGTGGTAAAATTTACATCGGTCAAACCAGTAGGGAAATAAGAATAAGGATAAATGAACACCGATCCACCATACGTTCATTTAAACAAAAAACTAGAGAAGAATTAGATATTAAAAGAAAATTTGGGGAAACAACTATAGCCCGTCATTTCGTAGAAGCAGGTCACACTGTGTCTGATCTTCGATGGTGCGTTCTTGAACACATAGACGGAGATTGGTCGGATAGGGTTAAAAAGAGACTGCTTCAACGTGAAGCATATTGGATACGGAGAATGCATGCACTTACCCCGATCGGTCTAAATGAAAATTTAAGCTTTAGAGCGTTTTTGTGAGTAATATGTTTCAGTGTAGTTTAGGTTTTAGATTGTATGTCACTATATGTGTTGTGTCACTTTAATGTTTTTTACTATGGACAGGTATAAGTACCTCCCATGCAATCTAACACGCATGCTTGACAAAGAAGGAAATCACCTTCGAAACGTTGCAGCTGTGTCTCGTACCTGGTGTCGGCGTCTCCCAGCTATCCTTATCGGATGCATGCATACTGCAAGGAGGTCTTGGACTGACTCGTTGAATACTAAGTATACCTTAGCCATTTTTCTAATGCTTTTATATTGCTGTGAATTGTTGATATCAAGACCACTGAGTTTGAGTCAACTAATAAATACATTTAAAGTATTTCGGTCTATATATATATTATAATAAGGATAGATGGAGTCATGGAGAGACTTCAATAAAATAGACCGAGGCATATAAGTATACTAAAGCACGGACATTTATATATAGGAAGAATGCAGATAACACATAATTTTTACCGAAGATTGAACACCGTAGAAGCAAAACACCTGCGAATATGGCACATGTAAGTTTTTTTTCACATTTTGCCCCATGTTCATTGTTCACATGACAGTTGCAGGCAATCACAGGCCACAGCGGTCCCATGCATGTGATGTTGTCCCCTGTGCCTGGCTGCACCTGTCATGTGAATGATTAATGTTCAAATCTACAGCCGAGATCAGCGGGACAACAACAGAAAGTCAGCATCCAGGAGGAATGTCTGCTTCTTTTCTTCTATTTTTCAACATTTTCTGACAGACAAATGAACTTTCGGAACACCCCTTTAAACCACACACTGTGAAGAAGTTGCTGGAATAACCATATAAATAATAATTATTCCACCGGTATTCCAATAGATGTCATGTAATCCTTTTATTATCTGAATGCCTGGAGGTCACATGACTGCTTTGTCCACATAGATAGTCCATGGGAGCCGTTATTATGGACAGGAAGGTGGGCTGTACCAGCTTTTCAGATTGAGGCCACCTGCATTCACATAAAAGAGGTACTGGAGCAGAATTTTTAACACATACTCGTATATTAAAAACTGTATGATTTCCTATTATATACAGAATATTTAATATTAGGTGGATACTCCCTTTAAGCTTAGAAATTTCTTATGGCCCATGAATAAAGCAACCAACAGCATTCTGTGGAGTGTAATAAAGCTATATGTCTTTCAAAAACACAGCATATGTACAGGGAGGCTGGGTATCTGTTGTTGTAGGTAGCAGCAAGGTACAAAAAACTTCTAACTTTTTTCTTAACTATCCCTTAAACCACTCTCTTTTTGGCCACCTGTAGAGCCTTTGTTTTAGTGTCTGACTGGTATTTTTACCTGCAAGAGAACTTAACACCCACAGTATCTCACAAAAGTGAGTACACCCCTCACATTTTTGTAAATATTGTATTATATATTTTCATGGCACAACACTACAGCTTATATAACAGTGTAAACTTGGTGTGCCCTCAAAATAACTTAACACACAGCCATCAATGTCTAAACCTCTGGCAACTAAAGTGAGTACACCCCTAAGTAAAAATGGACAAATTGTGCACAATTTGCCACTTTCCCTCCACGGTGTTATGCAAGATTTTGTGTTATAAGTTCTCAGGTGTAAATGGGGAACCAAGATCATACATCAGTTTAAAAAGACATGTTCCACTCAGAACAGGACTCGCCATGGTCGACCAAAAAAGTTGAGTGCACATGCTCAGGGTTAAATCCAGAGATTGTCTTTTCAAAATAGACATATGAGTGCTGCCAGCATTACTGCAGAAGTTAAAGTGGTTTGGGGCCAGCCTGTCAGTGCTAAGACCATATGCTGCACACTGCATCAAAGTGGTCTGCATATCTGTCATCCTAGAAGGAAGCCTCTTCTAAAGAAAGACTGCAAACAGTTTGCTGAAGACAAGCAGACTGACATGGATTACTTGGACTATGTTCTGTGGTTTGATGAAACCAAGATAAACTTATTTTGTTTATAGGGTGTCAACCGTGTGTGGCGGCAACCATGTGAGGAGTACAAAGACAAGTGTGTCTTACCTACAGTCAAGCATGAGTGCTGTCAGCCGAGGGGAGTTACAGTTCATTGAGGAAACCAAGAATGGCAACATGTACTGTGAGATACTGAAGCAGAGCATGATTCCCTACCATCGGAAACTGGGCTGCAGGGCAGTTTTCCAAAATAATAATGACCCCAAATATACCTTCAAGATGACCACTGCCTTGCTAAAGAAAATAAGGGTAAAGGTGGATTGGCCAAGCATGTCTCCAGACCTAAACCTTATTGAGCATCTGTGGGGCATCCTCAAATGTAAGGTGGAGGAGAGCAAGTTCTCTAACATCCACCAGCTCTGTGATGTAGTCATGGAGGAGTTGAAAATGATTCCAGTGGATGCAACCTGTGACGCTCTAGTGAACTCCATGTCCAAGTGAGTTACGGCAGTGCTGGAAAATAATAGTAGCCACACAAAATATTGACACTTTGGGCACAATTTGTCCATTTTTACTTAGGCATGTACTCACTTTTGTTGCCAGCAGTTTAGACATTGATGGCTGTGTGTTGAGTTATTTCGAAGGCACTCCAAATTTACATTGTTATACAAGTTGTACACTGACTACTTTACATTGTATTAAAGAGTTATATCTTCAGTGTTGTCCCATGAAAAGATATAATACAATAATTACTAATATGTGAGAGGTGTACACACTTTTGTGAGATACTGTATCTCCTTTACCAGACACCCACCATCCATGTGGATGACTCTCTTTACTTTCCACATCCCTCATTATAACTTAATATCTTCCATTTTACCTTCCTGACTCTTGTGGCTAGGGGAATAGGGTTACTTGGATATTGTGCTAACCAACTGTCTGTGGGTCACCCTGAGGTGTTTCCTATTGTTTTTCCTCGCAGCTTCTCCCAGCAAAGGAATGCTGCGGGTAAATGGCACTATGATCCATTACACATAGGAGAAGTACCGTGAGTGATGCTAGCCCCAGAGATCTTCAGACAGAGACACAGCTGGTAACACAGGCAGGCAGCAGGTTGTCCACTCCTGAACTGTAGGATCAGACTACACAGGGTTTATTTGTAGTCTGTTATCAAAGAGACATAGGGCGACATGTATGATGGGACTTTTCGCCTATTTTCAGGCGTATACTGCACCTCACTGTGCCGGCTCCGCTGTTGGACGCAGGAATGTGCTGTTAGGTGCAAGCTTCTCCACTTTCGTATGCGCCTAACATGAAGGGGCGTTCTGGGGCGGGACACACCACATTCGAAATCTCCGATGCATGTATGAATGCGGGTCGGCAAAGTGAGGCACATTAGAGCTCCGACAGGCAGACCAATTTCAATGTGGTCTGTCTGTCGGAGGCGTCGAAGTTTGCCCCACATGTATGAGCGCACTTCGGCGCCGACATAAATCAGGTGCAGTTTTCACGGAAAAAAAACGTGAAAACAGGCGCTTCGACGCGCCGATCTTCATACATGTCCCCCATAATGCATAGCAACAGATGCCAAACTTACCGTGCCCTTTAAAGGGGTTGTCTTTCTACAAAGATTAGGGAACAGTAAATGAAGTCGTTTTCCAATTAGATTGCTTTATTTTTTGGCTTTGTTGAGGAGATAAAGTGATTTTATCAGCGCTGAGAGCATTCAGTTTTCTCTAGGTTACCGGCCTGCTCTGCCCTGCTCTCACCTGCTGTTTGTCTAATTAGATAGCAGGAAAGATGTTATCACACAGGTCAGCACACAGAACTGGCAGCAGCTTGAGAACTTGAGTGTTAATTGATCTCACAAGCAAAGGAGACAAATTACATTTGTTTACATTAGCTCTGAAGCTTATCTGGACTTTAGATAAACATCTCCTGCTCTCATGTCAGAGTAATTACCAGACGTTTGTATACAGAGCTGATATGCTTATCACTGCCATTGAACCAAGCACAACCTGACCAAGAAGAGATAGGATGCATGAATAAAAGCTGCTTTTGGCTCTATGAGACAGCATGGTGAGTCAACATCTTTAAGGCTTCTGTGTGCCATCATTTTCCTAAAAGATGTATACATACATGTAAAAGAATAATTAATCAGAAAGTCATATGTCTTCGTCAATAGAAAGAACACAACAACACTTACACTTGTATATCCAAAAGGATTCTCTTCTCCTCTTCTACATGGATACCCCAGATGCAATCCTGTCCTTTACCATAAGCTTCTGGCCAGTTGGGTGACAGGACCACTCCAGCGGAGTCTGTGATCTCCCCACTGCAGACAGCTAATAGAAAAAGAAAAAAATCTGTTATCTGCCTCTCTCCCCTGCTATGATGACCAACACTCAATGTGATACATATTCCACTGATGACTGTATGTTATTGATTTTTTTTCCAATGTCAAGACAGCTAAAAATATAACAGACTTCCAAATTTGCTACAAATACTTGTTTTCACATGAAATTGAGATCAGTGTCTACAGCTGGAGTTAGGTGGTGTTCCACCAGGCTTGATAATAGAAAAGGAGCTATTCCTTCCTTCAGAAGTAGAAAGGGTTAAATGGTGAGGTTAGAAATCAGGTTTTTAAATAGTGTGCATAGAGGTTAAGGTTATACATAATAAAAGTTACGTTTTAGTGTTTTATAGATAGAGAACTGATAGAGTTTAAGTTTGCCTATGGCAAAATAGTAAATATAGTACAGCTGGAGTTGTCACCTCTGCAAGCAGGTTCTGTCTCATTCCACTGTGGATCTCCAGAATCTTGGCACTCAATTATAGTAGATCCCTGCTCCAGTGTATATCCAGGATCACAAGTGAACTCCACAACCGTTCCAACAGCAAAGGTAGGATCACTGCTTGTGAAGTTGCCATATTTTACAAAAGGTTCATAGCAGTGTCCTTGCTCATACGCTGCAGAGAAAAGAAGGAATCTTAAGTTTTCAAATTCCATGTGAATTTCTGTACGAATCAATAACAAGGACTACAATCAAAGTTGCTAACCAATCAGGATACTATTTTTATTAAAAAGTATGGTGTTTAGGTTGTCTGAGATTTTTTTTTTAAATTGCCCACAGATGATAAGTAGTATAAAATAAAAAAAATAAAAAAACGTAACTCACCCCTTAAAGGGGGTTTTCACCATAATGATTAGCTTTTAACATGTGGGGAAAGGAAAATGAGAACTATTAGCAAATATATTGCTGTGTTGATGTTGCTTTGTTCAGGAGACAAAGACAATTTTATCTACTTATAGTGTACACAGGTTTCTCTAGGTTACTGACCACCTCTAGATTACTGACCACCTCTCTTATCTGATAGCTCCACAAGCTGACTATGGTGAGTCACTCTCTGATGAGTCTTATCTCTAGCACAGGAGTTTGTTTACTTACATTAATGACAAGTTTAAATCCTCAGAGCGTTATGCTCTATGATTATAAATCTCCAGCAGTCATGTCATTTTAACAGGGATAGCAGAGCTGATATTCCAATCACTGCTATAGAACCACCAACAGTCTGACCAGGAAGTGTAAGTCTGAAGCTGGTTGTGGCTATGTGAAACAGCATGGTGAGACAACCCCTTTAACTCCTTAACGACCGCCCACTGTCTTTTGCCGTCATTTCAGGTCGTTCTGCAGCGACGTCTTCTGACGTTGCTGCAGACATCGGAGTTTGCGGAGCGCGGCGCCGCAGCAGCGCTGAGATCGGGGCTGTACTACACAGTCCTGTTTCCAGCGCAGCTCCCCGGTGCTTTAACCCTTTGATTGCCGCAGTTCGTCACCGCAGTGCAATCAAAGGGTTTCCCTGCTCTGAAAACCCGTTGACCCGACAGAGCCCAGGGAATGGCTGCACAGTCAGCCCTGGGGAACTAGAGTAGCCCCAGGGCTGTCTGTGTAACAAGCCAATGATCAGGGCAGACTGTGTGCTGCCCTGATCACTGCCTGTGTCAGACTGACACAGATTATAATGTATTAGCATATATGAATTGGCGCATGCATTACTAAGTGTAAAAAAAAATGTTAAACAGTTATCCCTTCATGGGATTTAAAAAAAAAAAGAAAAAACATAAAAAGTGTAAAAAAATTAAAAATAAAATAAAAATAAATGTTTAATAAAAACAAATTGTGCATACATTACACACACAAAAAAAAACCCTACACATATTATGTATCCACACGACTGTAATAACCTGTAGAATTAATCTAACAAGTTATTAAGTGTGAAATGTGAATGGTGTAAAAATGCAAAAAACAAAACAAAAACATTTGAAAAAAATGTTTAAAAAAATTCTGCAATTTATTTATAAGTGAACTTAAACTATTCCCCCCATTAAGTATAACTCGTCTCGAATAAAACGAGGCCTCACACAACTGCATCACTGAAAAAATAGAAAAGATACAACTGTTGAAACGCAAGGAGGCAAAAACTAAAAAAATGTCCTGGTCATCAACTACTTTTCAGGCGTTCGACTTAAGGGGTGAAGCTGCCTCAGTTCTAGCTATGCTACTGCTCTGGTGTTTGATGCAAGTCTGCCACAGATGATGTCATGTCTGTCACTCACAAATATATAAGAATGTATAGATAAGCAGCACTGGAAATATTAGCAAAATAGGGCACGTCTAACAGACCAGAACCAGATCAGAAAAATAGCAAATAATGGAAGTAGACAGCACTTACTTAAAAAGTGGTCTATTATCCCAAAAGCAACGTTTCAGCTCTGAACAGAGCCTTTCTCAAGCTTGAGCTGAAACGTTGCTTTTGGGATAATAGACCACTTTTTAAGTAAGTGCTGTCTACTTCCATATTTTTACGTCTGTCACTCACATGACACTGCAGCTGATCACTTGCTCTGCAGCCTCTGTTTGCAAGTGCAGTACAATACCACTGAAGTCAGTGACTGGAAGCAGCATTACATGAATGACTGACATGACACCATTGATGTGGATCAATATATATATAATAGACCATCGGACATATGTGTCGTATTACACTTTATTTCATAGTTCGTTATTCTTCAGACTCGTTATACAAATCTTTCAACAATAGCAAATTGTAGTATACTCATAGTTTGGTGTGGAAAACATCCATTTAAGCATCAAGTCCATACACAGTCCATAATGAATAGCTAGGAGAAGCTGTGTGATATCACTGATGTGGGTGCCAGCAAGAAACAGCTGGGCAGTGACAGTTAGTGGGCAATTTTTTAAAAATTTGGACAACCCCTTAAATTCCAAAGTACAATCCTGAGTGTGTCACATCATGTTTTTTCCCTCTGTACATTGGAAAAGTTCCCAGCATACACGCTAAAGGCTACATTGTGGCTATATTGTGTTATCTGTCATCTAGGTTAACATGGCATCAATTAATAGCTATGTTTTTTTAAATGACCCAAAGGTATGCTATTCCATACTTCACTTTCAGTGGTATATTGTCATATATTGGCCTGGTGGAACCCAAAAGGAAACCTATTTAGTCAGGTTTCCTTTTGGGTTCCACCAGGCCAATATATGACATAATACCACTGAAAATGAAGTATGGGATAGCAATTTTCTATACCTTTGGGTCATTTAAAAAAAACAAAAAAAACATAGCTATTAAATGATGCCATGTTAACCTATAGATGACAGATACCAATATATAGTATCTGTCATGGATATCCATTTAACAGGTACCGTTTAAAGCTTCAGTGATGTCACTGTTTATCGACACTATTACTAGAGCTCCTAAGGCAGATATGCAGAGATCTCCTCTTTTCCTCTTATGATCCCTCCAGAGCTATTGACAGCCACCCATAACACATCTTGCTTTGTTAGGTGGCTCTCAGCTGTATCACTACTTTTGAAGAAGCTCAAGAGGAGGAGAAGGCAAAATCCACTTTATTCCAACCTGTCACAAGTATATGTTTTGCTACCTGTTGACATATACCATTCATAAAATACCAAAACACGATGGGAATGGGGCCTAATATGCTTCATAGACTCTTGTACACAAATATATTACTGCATTGAGCTGCAGTATAGTATCTGTAGATGTCTATAATACCTTACTGGTCCTATGCATTTCACCAATTTCGTCATAAGTTACTGTTTAATTCCCTTGTAATGTAATCTTACCATGACCTCTTTTGACCACTGAAATACCCAAGGCAAAATGGTAGTTATTTTTTTCATCACCTAGGGGCAAAGACGCATTCATTCCATGAACCTGTATTCAGTCAAGGGATAGTGGCTTGTCGGTGTCCCCCTGCTACCCAGCAACCAGGACACATGGTCTGGCTTCCTCTAGCTCTCCACCTGATCTAATGAAATGTTAATTATTGCTCATTTAGTGCATAAGAATACATTATCAATCATGTATCTCTCTAACATTAACTGCAGATAGCTTTTGAAGAGCTGGGCTCGTTACACGGATATCTTGAATAAAACCTTATTATATATGCAAAACAAACTTTCCAGCTACAGTATGTATAATGTTAATCTCAGAGCAACTGGAATTACAACTTAGACCAAAACGGTGGAGAGAACAACTCTTCGTCTAGACTGAGTAGCATTACCTTGATAACGAAGTGCCACTCCTGTAGAGGTGCCACTGCTATCAGTTGTTAGCTCTATAAAAAAGTTTTGAGCTGTACTGAGTAAACCTTCTATTGGAAGATATTCCACCTCATAGGAGTCATACACTGGCGGGGAGTCGATGGTATTTCCATCTCGGATGATGAGCCTGCAGAGCAAACAAGTGACATTATCAGACTGTCAATATGTATCTTCTAGCGGCAAAGCACTGCATGAGAATGAAAAAACTAAAAAAAGTATCTTTAATCCTAAATTTTGATTATATAACTACAAAAACAATATTCCCTTAAAACATAACTTTTACTGAATCCTAGATATTACCAAAACATAATCAAAACCCTCATAGGCAGGCATATTAGTGAACAACCAATATCAAATCCTTACTCACCACCTCCCGCTAGTCCATAGAATAACGAATTATGTACGGGGAAGTCTGGATAAGGGATATACCAGAATGGAATTAGAGACCCTGTACCTTCCCTATATACTATATACCCTAGATCCCTATATACTATATACCCTATATACTATATACCCTTTGCGGGGCACCCGCCCTGATGAGAGCGACCCCGCACTGGATACCCCTCCACAACTCCTCACTGAACCCTAGAGCTCTGTAGGGGAGTGAGTGAGTGAGTTAAAAAATCTTAACTGAGACCCAGACGCATTTCTCAAAGGACCATCATGCCCTCTTCTTTCAGTAGGTCACCAAATAATCCGGGGTAAAGGTAAAATAATTTTTTGGGGTAAATGGACAAGGTGATGTCCTTACTGTCAGTATGCCCCTTAAATTTTGATTATTAGCACATTATTTTACGTAGAAAGCTGTCTTTTAAGATATTAATCCAGTATTGTATTGGGCAGTGGTCTAAATTTCTTGAGATATGCTCTCAGAGTATTGTGTTGTAAAATATTGATCTTGAGCTCTTCTGAGCTTTAGTCTAGTTTTCTTGGAAGGTAATCTAAATTTGATCTTCTTTTGGGTATTGAGGTACACAAAAGACTTTACACAGAGAAAATGTATCTGACGAGCCAATGTGCCAAAGTTACCACTAGCTCCCAGATACAAGTCCTAGATACAATATACTGTTGAGCTAATGTATCAGAGCCCAAACTGTAGGACAGTACTATATAGCAGTATATATTTTCCAAGGCCAATACTGTATTTCAACATAAATTGCTTTTATTTGCCTATAAAATCACAGTGGTCTACAAATAGTAATAATAATTATAATAATAAGCATGCCACATTTCCTAACATAAGATCAAAACAAAATTGTTGTCCATTGATATGAAAGATTTGCAACTATGACTTTACCTGTCATCATCCTCAGCCAAGGAGACTTTCTCGAAGTGCATGTGGCGACGCTGAGCTGAAGGAGCCTCTAGGACCCAGTGGCAGGTCAGAGTATTGCTGTAGTTTCCTGGAAAATTGGGTGACACCAGACGTCCGGTGGTGATATTTTTTATGAGCCCTCCACAGGCAGCTAAATAAAAGATAAAGAGGATTAGGAATCAAAACTACAACCTGCAGAGACGCTACTATTTTTATTCAGGGAATGTAACTTAGTTTAGCATACACAAAAGGTAGCTGAAGTCGGTCTTGTTGAGAGTGGAGTAATAGTAAATTGTGGATAATTTCCATCAAACTAATTATTTAGGTTTTTGGTGGACCTATACATCAATATATGTGCTGATTATTGTCATTATATATCTTTATAGAAATTAGAGCTCTGTTTTTCTAATATAGAGCTTCCCTAACCTATAAATTTCTGCTCGACTCCGCTCAAGGAGACAGAAGCTTACTAAATATAGATTCATTTTTCAGTTAAATTTGTAAGGGGATGTTCACATGGCGTTTTGAATATGTTTTTTCGGATCCGTGTGTGCTGCGTGTTTAAATGCATTTATGCTGCAGCAGGAACGCACCCTATAGTTTTAATTAGGGCGTCTGCTGCGTCAAAAAGATCAAGAATTGGCATGTCAATTTTTTGAATGGATTCGAAAGATGCTCAACAAGGACGCATGTAAAATACGCATCAGTGATCACTCGTCTGAACGCCTATACGTTTTTTACATTGAAAGCAATGGAAAATCACACTGCACAATATTAGAGGCGTGTTTGGGTCTGTTTAGGGTCTGAAATATGGATCCAAACACACATCTAAAAGACGCCATGTGAACATCCCCTAAATTGCATGCAGTTATCTCTTAAGCTCCCCCTATTGAAAGCTGCAGGTGGTCAGCATTTTATCATTTTACTCACTGTCATTTTGTGGGATCTGGGGCTCTTTTCCCCAAAAATCAGAGCTCTACTGACTACTATGAAATAATACAACATGGTTGTATGAAATTTAAAGAAGTGTTTCCATTTCACCTTTTGATGGCATATCAATAAGATATGCCATCTATGTGTAATAGGTGCAAGGCCATGTCTGGAACTCATACCTGTGTTGGGAACGGGTGTGGAAAGTCACTGTTCAGGATGGAGAGTAGGTCACGCTTGCACACTACTCTCCCTTCTGTTCTTTGGAAGTTCCGGTGTACAGCAAGCTTTATCCATTCTCCATTCTGAACATAGAGGTTTGGGAGCCTGTGCAGGTCTTATCGATATGTTATCAATGTGTAAGATAGAAACACCACTTTAAAGAAGTATTTACCACATACATTACAATATGCCTTAAATCTTTTATAGATGTAGGTCCCACCTCTGTTGAGGACAATAGTCCCTGACCCCATACCAGCTGGCAAAGTGCCAATTGGCTGCTGGATCTACTTGGGGAATGAAAGGAGAAGTGGCCACATTCGTGTGAGCCTGTCTCCATTTACTTTTATGGGAGTTATTGAAACAACCAAGCAATTATACTACTTTACATGCTTTACCACTTTGGACAAATATCCGAGGCATATACTTTTTTAACCATCACTGCAAAAGCTTCCTCTGTTATGTATATTCTGAAAGGAGAACAATCTAAATGATTTCTTGTTCAGTATTATACGAAGGGCAGAAATCCATGTTTTATTTTTTCCATTTGATTTCAGCATGTTGCAAAGTACTAATTAGCAGCTAAATGGGTTATGCCACAACTAAATGAGAGCTGCAGTGAGATGTGTTCAAGGTAGGAAGGTGAAGATCTCTTGTGGTAGTAAATAAATACAAGGGTGTAGGTCATGTTGATTGGTATTAACCATGTATAGTAGAGCTGAGGAATACATATTTTACAGAAATACAGAAAGGAATCGATTAGCAATCTTACTGCCAAGCAAACTATATGTAGCAAAACTCCTAACATTTACTAACCCTGTCTTCTTTGGTCTATGGTAAAGTACCAAAGCATCATTCAGTTTTAAACATCAAGTTTAAGGGTGTTGTTATGTGACTGAAATTATGCGCTAGCAAGCGGGTAATTTCATAAAGCTCAACATCTACCCCAGTACTCTTTGGTTGGGCACTACCTTAGCTACCTTGGCTGTAACTCCCATACTAATCATAAATCAGCAACAAAGAAGGAGTTACATACTTCCAAAATAATCTAAAACTTAACTTTTAATAACAAGGTACAATAAAATAACAAAAACATACACTATAAACCCTAAACGACCCCTATCAATCACCTACCTAACTATACAAGGAGCACCCAACCCAAAAGGAGCAACCCCACCTGGAACCTAGGCCTACAAATACCCTACTCGAATATTGGTACAGAAAAAAGGTTAATTGTTATCATAAATAGATCTAGGTAAAAATATGTAGGTCAATATTTATGATCAACACCTACGATATACAGATAAATACATAATCATATACATTAGAATGGATATCAAAAACAATAATAAATGTCCCAATATATTTCCTTATCTGATGCGTTTCTCCCCATATAATCAAAGGGGTTCATCAGGGACCCATATAGACCTCCTAACCATCCTGTTGTTAAACAAGTAGCTGTAGAATGGGTGACTAATATATTAGCTGCATATATAGGTAGTAGGTACATAAAGCAAATATGCTAGATATATATTATACTCACGGCCCCCCATCCTTATAGATACCACCGATGAATAATTCTTACAAATGCCAATAATGCCTCCAATGAGCATAGACTGGTGCCATACTACTTTCCTCTCTTCATGATAGTTAGATACAGAAAGGTGATTGATAGGGGTCGTTTAGGATTTATAGTATATGTTTTTGTTATTTTATTGTATCTTGTTATTAAAAGTTAAGTTTTAGATTTTGGAGGCATGTAACTCCTTCTTTGTTGCTGATTCAAGTGGGTAATTTCCAAGCAAACACGACAAATACGACATAGTGCCCGACGCATATTTTTGCCTTCTATACGTTATTATTTTACGGCACATATACGTCTAAAAGAATTTACAATTTTTGAAAATTTTTTCCAAGTACGAGGAAATTTACGAGACAACGCATATTTTACATTACAGTCTGTAGGAAGTGTTTAGAAAAATGTTTTGAGCGTATTTCGGAAAGTATTTTGGTGCAAGATACATGCCAAAATACTTCCAAAATATCCCGTGTGAACATACCCTTCAACTAAAATTATGATAGGGTCCTGAAATAACCACACATGTTAAACCTAATTATTGGAAATTCCATTTATATTACTCAGTTAACTAATCACCTATACCAGGCCATCTAATAATGGAAAAATTGGGGGCTTCTAGTTTAAATCCCTTATAGCCTACAACCTACTTGTAACTAGAAAAATCTAGCAATCTGTTCCCAACTAGTTAACTTGACAAACCCTAGAGTTTCGTGATATCCCTGAGCACGGATTTCTAGGACTGTGCATATCTAAATATGCTTCTACATGGATATATTATATATATATAAAGAATAATGCCAATGTATTCTAAGGCCTCGTTCACACGGCTTATTTAGCCGCGTATTTGACGACAGATTGACGATCGTCAATCCGTCGGCAAATCAGTCAGAAACAAGTCACAGCTATTTTCTATTGATTTCATTAGAAAATACGGCTCGTCGTTCACACGACGCGTAGTTCCGTGCCGGATTGCTGCCGCGGATTGACGACGGCAATCCGGACGGAAAAACAATGTGCATGTCAATTATTTACGGACGGATTCACCACCTACAATGATTGGAGATGGTGAATCCGTTGGGAAATCAGTTACAAATACGTGCCACACTTAGTGGCACTTATTTGCAACTGATTTTCAACTGATTTCAGAACGTATTTACGATCGGCAATCCGATGTAAATACGTTCTGAAATAAGCCGTGTGAACATAGCCTAACTGCAAAATGAGCCGCACAGCCTGACGGACTGGGCATCCTGTAGTTTTCCTTAGATTTATAAGTGAATGGACAACTTAAATATTATTTTTTATTTTCCAAAACATTCCATTAACAGATTACAGTCAAAATGGGTTATTTAAATGGGAAACATCTAACAGAACTCACATTACTATTCTCCTAATTCAAGGCTTTAAAAGTAGAACACGGATCAACTTGTCAACACACATCTGGCACCTTTGCCAGCAACCCATCAGCTTCGTTTTATTAACATTGCCAATGCCAGAAGCCAAATGTATGCCAATGAGCACATTGTAGAACACCGGACAGTTATAGAGAATATACCTGAAGTACAAGTCGCAGCACACACTAATGTATTATAGTTTTTCCTTATAACCAACAATTTTCTACAAGGAATGGGATTTATCTAGACTCAAGTGTGTATTATTCCCATACTGAAAAAAAGCTGCCAACCTAACACCATGTCAGGCTTGATGTATTGTAAAAAGGCAAAATGCTTCCTATTGTAATCAGGGAAACACATCAAAAGAGTATTCACCACCATTTATGTCACTTGTGAAAGATTAAATCTTACATTTTTCATATTTGCTTCCTAGCATGATGTGCTCTTAATGAATTTTTTATGCGAGCACTTGGTAATCAATATAAACTCCTCTGTAATGTCAAATAACAAATCTAAACTAATTAAAAATGACAGACAATAACTAATTACATAACTATTATCTCCTTAGTCTTAGTACAGTGTAGAGAAGGACTGAATCACAGAGTATGGCTTGTTCTTTGTTGCTTTTAGTCGCTTGTCTACAGTGTTAAAAATCTTCACATTGACTTTAGACATACAGTATACTAAGCAATCATGACACTTTCTGAAATACTTGAACCTACCATGTATAATATGACTGTGTGAATTTACAGGAGCACTCCACTACACATACTGGTATTCTTTACTACAGTATCTGGGTATCTGACCAAGTGAATTCAATGCTTTTGTTACATTAGGTTTTATCCCTCACCAGGGTTCACTAACCCAGCTTACATACTTAAAATAAAGTGAAAGTGTAGCAACTGACTTTGTCCAGAACTAAAGAAATTAGCTGTCAGTTAAACAGTCATTATAGTGGTCATACATCCCAAAATATTACATATTTAAAGGGGTTATGCGTGAATTTAATTATTTCATAGAACACTATAAACAGAATTTATATGGACAAGAAAAGATATTCCACTACCTTCATGTGTCTCTTTTCTTTTGCCTCATTATTCATCTATCATAAGATCAATGGAACTTCCTGCTTGTGAGAGGGTCAGTAGTTCTCCAGCAGCTCTTTCCTACAATTCCCAGAATCCACTGCAGTTACAATGTAGGGCTTCCCTGCACCTGCCCGCTAATCCTCCTAGCTGTGTCCAGCCCTGCCCTGTACACCCTTACATCATCCTTCTTAGACATGTACACCTCATGCCCCTGCATCTCTGCTCCACTTTACTTGCTGGTTGCCTGCAGCAGGTTGTGTTAAAATGCAGTGCACCAATTGGTTTGTAACATGGTAAAAAAATTTTTTCCTTATCCCATAATATATATAATACATGTACAAATATATATATAATTTGGTTTATATATATTTTATGTATGTGCTGTACACCCCATACAGCAGGTACACAGCTATTTCATCATTGTAACTGATTGCTGTGCGAATGTGGCATCACCCAGCTTTCCTGTACACTGGATAGCCTATCTAGCATCCAAGAAAGGTGGACAATGTCACATACTCCACAGCAATCAGTTTTTGATCACGGGAAAGCTGTGTGCCTGCTGTAGGGGATGTGTCATTATCCTTGCACCCAGTATTGTCAGGGCAGCATCTCATGGCACCACTACTATATAAAAAGCAGTAGGCAGACTTTTTCTGACTGCTGCTGGATAATCTCAGAGGTCCTAATGCAAGTCTTCTGACCAGGTGAAAAGGTCCTGTTAGCAAATGTATCAGAATAGGTGAAAACAGTACAAAATAATGAAGGCAGTTAGATTCTAGCAGCTAGCAGTGATGAGTCACTATATACACATAGTTATCACTGTATGTCTCCACAGCTCTGTACTTGAATGATTACATTCCCGTCAACACCTCTGTTTACATAGTAAATGATGAGTGACTAGAGACATCCAGATCTTTCTCTGCTCAGGTCACACCCACTACAGGGGAGTGTTTCTAAGCTGAGCCTAGCTTCAAAGCACACTCACTGAGTGATGACAAAACGTCCATTGAGGTCATGTGATTCATGGACGTCACATGGTATGTAGGAAGTTCAATATAATAAAGTTGTGAGCTCTATAACAAATAAAAAGAACCCATTTAAGCAGTAGAGTCCTTGTGTCCTTATGCAATCAGTGTTCTTGTGTTACTGCACCATTTACAATATATTATTACCAAATTAGGCATAAAACAATGTCCTCTTTATAGAAGATGTTTACCAAAAGTGTAAAACAGCCATGTGAAAGAGCAGACCTTTATATATGAATGGCTGGAAACAAACTATTTTCTACATAACAACTGCAAAGGTAACCTGTCAGCTTGTTCATGCTACCCAAAAGATGCACAGAATGAAATAGCTGCAGGCTACCCAGTAAGAACCATGAGGATTTCACCCTGTAAGACAAAAGACTGGACGTCTGTCTTTTTTCAGCCTTACAAACTATGTAACTTTGTAACTATGTAACACTGCAGCCCTCGGTAACGTTAGGCCGGGTACAGGGAAAAGTTGCCACAGCTGGGAGAGAAGAGTTGTGCAGCTTTTCCTCACCCCTCACTTTACCTGACAAGTCTCTCCTTATAGGAAAACATGGAAAAAAAGCGGTTAGTTTAGCTGAAGGGGTGGGTAGAAGCAGGCATCATGGACTAGCTGACAGATTCTCCTTAAAGGGGTTTTGCCACGATCTAATGTTGATGTGTGACCCTCCAAAATGGGTATTAATCAAATTTTCTAAATATATGTCATTAAAAAAAATGAAGCCTCTGAGCCTGACTTACATGCCCTTAATTTCCTGACTTTACATTAGACACGACCAGGAGCTGATCAGGCCGTGCTTGTGTTGTTTGCACTTCTTATCTGATGGCAGGGAACTGGGGAGAAAAGATCATGTGTCTTTTGTATAGCGAATCCACTGATTGTAATGTAATTATCTGAGTAAACATGCAGACGCTCCCTGCCCGCCTCTCTTCTCCCTGCAGCAGTTCGTGAACAAATGAAAGAGGCTGCCTGCTGAGAGCTTATCTTCTCTCCTGAGCAGATAAGAGGGAGAAACTTGTGCACAATACAGTTATCCCCTGTGGATTAGCCAAATAACATGTTTGCTCAAGTACAGAGACTGAATATCAGTCACATGCATGGGAGGTGGAGCGATGACATCACAGAGGAGGTACTTGCTTTTTTAAACAGAGAAACATAACGCCCCTTTTTCAAGCCTCAAGAGGGGAGTATCAGCCTGTTAGGTGAGTAAATCACTTCTTGGCAAAACCCCTTTAAGTTTCCATCATTAAAATTAAATTTTTGTAGAAATAAATGCATTTTATAGATTCAATTTCATTATATGAAGTTTTGATAACTATTAGAGGATGCATACTTTTCATTGTTACATATACTCGTACATTTCTTACCTATACATTGAGGAGCTCGACTATTCCAGAACGGCCGTGTTGCATTAAGACAGGTTAAGACATGTGGACCATGTAATTGGTAGCCTGTATTACAATAGAAATATGCTTCTCCTCCCGGGTGCAAACTAGTGACAGATACATCCCCATAAGGAGGTCTTCGTGGAAATCCACAGCTCAGGACATAGGCTGCAAAAAGATAGATATCATAAGTTGAAACTCAATTACAAGAACATAAAGTAGCAAGAATATTCACTCTCAATACCTTTAAGGTTAAATATATAATTGTCTGAGTATTCCCTGGTAAAAATCTGAGATGGTGCCATAAACTATAATAATCCATAATGGCACTAAGGCACCTTAGTATTTATGCACAAGAAAACATAAGTCCATAGAAATAGACTGCAAGATCCAGCGCTGAGTAAATGGGTAATTTATTGAATAAGGGCCGTGACGAAGAACCCTTTTGGGTTGGAAACGCGTTGCCCATCAGCACGCACCATGTGTGGGTCTGTCTTTTTTATTCAATAAATTACCCGTTTACTCAGCGCTGGATCTTGCAGTCTATTTCTATGGACTTATTTTTTCTTGTGCATTAAGCTGCTGAGAGCGGTCAGCGTTTCCTGTGCGCTAAAGTACTCGGGAGGAGACGGTGCCGAAGGAGGTAATTTTATAAAGTAAAGCCTTACCGGACATCAGCTGCACAAAGTGCGGAAGCAGAATACTGCTCACAAGGAATTGATGAGCTCAGCTGAGAATACGCCAAGGATCGTGCAATATACTTGTGTTTGTGGAAAAGTAGATGGGAGCATCGACTGAGTCACAGTGCAGGTACTGCCCGAGCATGAGACCGGGAATATAGTTTCCTTTACTGCAGGAGAGGACTCCTATTTATCCACATACTGAATACCCATTTCTACTGACCGGTGAGTTTAAAAGTGTGTTATATACTCTCTTTTTTTGTATCTTAGTATTTATGGCCTATCCTTAGAAGAGGCCGGCAATACCTGATCATTGGACGTCCAACTCTCAGTACCCAATGATTAGTGAATTGAGGGACCAAGGCAATCTGACAAATGCTGCAGACTCTTCATTGTTTACCAGGCAAAGTGGTGTGCAATTCGTATCTACACAATGTTACTGAGCTGTGCCGGATAAACAATTAAGATTAGTTTTTTGGAAAGACTTCTGAAAGCAACAATAAGGATAAGCCATCAATGTGAAGCTCCTGGAAAACCAATTTAATTTAATGCAATTGGACTTTTAGAAAATAAAACAAATTAAATGACTTCTAATACGATTTTCCCATAACAATCATCCATTAAAAATACACGTCCAACACCACCAAAGGTTAGATAACATATAAAAATGTTGAAATAAATCTGTGCACCAAATTTGTTCATTTGAGATTACCCTGGGCTAATCCCTAGTCATCTATGGGTCACAAACTGAATTGAAGATTACAAGGTTTGTGTAGCTCAGACGTTCTCTTGCCTGAATGATGGATTGGCTGAAATAAAGTTATAATGCCCCATCTCCATCTTGCGATGGATTTCCTGGACTGGGTGCTTGGCACCACTCATTAACTCCCAGCTTGATAAATTAGCCATGCTGCTTTCCTAATGGGACCCATAAAATATTTCCTCTGTGTCTGTGGCACTCCTCCACAAAGCACAACGGATACCAGGAGGGGAAAGATGTCACACAGGGATTGCCAAGGAAAGAAGAGGAACTGTAGAGTGTTATTCTCACACTAATTGCCTCACGGTGATATATCGCTCTTTATTATATCTGCAGAGAGTGCTAAACAAAGCAGGAATGCAAATATGAGATAAACACATGTACCTATAATGTGGATGAGATGGATTCATATTTTACTTACACTTGTGGAGAAAGCTGCAGTAAATTCTTAATATGAGGATATACTGTATTTGTAGATATTCCCTACATTTCAGAAAACCTAGGTTACCTTGGAAAGTTATTTCAGTGCTCAGAGAAAGCAATTCACAGCAAATCTTGTATGACTTCTGCCATTTTATATTGCTGGACTGCCTTGGTATTGTTTATTATGTAAAGCATCACTGTAGGAAAAACTAATACACTATGTTATGCCTAGAGCAGGGCCTGAAGGGGTGGTGTATGACTCAGAAAATCAAAGAACACCAAAGAGAGGTCATGTACCACCTCCACCGACCCTGCATATACATGTGGAATGGGAGTAGACCATGAAGTTAGCTACAAAAATTACTTTATAAATAAATACAGTCATCAGAAAAAGAAAGTACACCTTCTTTGAACTGTATGGTTTTATGTAATATGATGTCTTGAAAAAAAATTATTAAAAGGTCTTAAAATTAGATAAAAACAACCTCAGATGAATACACAACAGGTTCCACCATATCATCATTTATTTAAAGAAGTTTAGGTCACACAATATCATCCGGAACTCGTATTGGCTAGTCCCCGACGCTGCCGCCATCCGCCACCGATCGTTAGGGTTGACGATTAAGGCATTGACTTAGGACCTTGGCGATGGCAGTGGCGCCAGGAGTAACTGTATGTGCGCCCTCTGATCGTTAGGGTCCTAAGTCGATACCAATCATACAGTTAAAGGCTTCTGCGGAGTGGAGAGCGAAGACTCTCCGCTCCGCAGAGTACTCCGGTGAACTGCAAGCAGGCTCACCGGAGTACTCAGCACAGGCGGTGTGAGTATCATCATGCAGCCTGCGCGGCCTGATGATGTCACGCCGCCTGTGAAGGAAGACTGGGAGCAGTGTCAGCGTTAGAAAGTGGGGAAAGGTGAGCGCTGTTAGCTTTTTATTTTTAATTAGCCCTATATATGTGCTGAGGGACCTATAAGCTATCTATATACATGCCGGGGGTCCTATAAGCTACCTATAAGCTATCTATGTACGTGCTGAGGGACCTATAAGCTATCTATATATACATGCTGGGGGACCTATAAATTATCTATATACATGCTGGGGACCTATAAGCTACCTATATACGTGCTGGGGGACCTATAAGCTATCTATATATGTGCTGGGGGACCTATAAGCTACCTATATAGTGCTGGGGGACCTATAAGCTACCTATATATGTGCTGGTGGACCTATATACATGCTGGGGGACCTATAATCTATCTATATACATGCTGGGGACCTATAAGCTACCTATATACGTGCTGTAGGACCTATAAGCTATCTAGATACATGCTGAGGGACCTATAAGCTACCTATATACATGCTGAGGGACCTATAAACTATCTATGTACGTGCTGGGGGACCTATAAGATAACTATATACATGCTGAAGGACCTACATATGTGCTGGGGGGAGCTATAACCTGCCTATATACCTACTGGGGGACATATAACTTATTGGGGATCCTATTACCTACGCCGGTTTTAAGGGCCTCAGGTCGATTGATAAGAGCTTAGCAATCGACTCCGGGGACTACAGTCAGTCGTTAAGCCGGCTGTTAAGGCCTCAAGTTAATTGATAAGAGCTTAGCAATCGACTCCGGGGTCTAGTATCGGCCACAGCTGCAGAGCAATCTCCATGGGCTTGGTTCTCTTTCTTCCCCAAGAGATTGTGCATGTAAGCTATAATTGTTAGGTGCAGGATCGATTGAAAACATTAAACTCTGTTTTACTGTTTCTATTGATCATCTCCTGTAACTGTTTATATACTGTGTGCACAACTATTCTCTATATTCCCTTAACCAGTATAATCAGATATTATATGCTTGGAATGCTTAGTTTCTGCAAGAGAACTACCTCCAGGATGTACTTATTCTGGATGATGCTGAAAGGATACATGATGGCCTACAGTATTAGCTTATGCAGCACAAGACAAAATGCTGCAGAGTACACCCGAGTCAGAATTATTTAAGCTGAAGTAAACAAGCCCATACAAGGAACTGTGTTTTGATGGACTGTGCAATATTATGCAACGCATATGCAGAAATGAAGGATTGATGTATATTTCCATATATGTACTTTTCTTTGATTTCCTTATAAATTGCTGCACCAAAGTTAATTAACCAATGATCAAACAACACACACTTACGACATTGTAATACGTATTATATGGTATAAAAAGTCTGTACTTCCTGATATTAAACAGAGATCTACTATCCAATCTATTGAGTGGACAGTACTTCTTGGGATCCCAGCTATATACAGCAATATACATATTAATTTGGAAGAGATAGCAATTGCAGCAGAAACAGATAAAAAGGATAAATATATTTATTACATAATCTGTACCCCCTCTCCTGCCACTCCTGTGGACAACCTGTAAAATTAGTGACAAGAATGTACACTTTTTTATGCATGAAAATACATACCGCAGTTATCATGAAAAATGTTGTGTGAACCCAGATTTATTTAACAAAATGTAACACAGAGGGCCTGTGCCATGGATGTTTTAGGAGCCTAGTAACGCCTCTGAAAGCTTTCCTAGGACACTGACTATCTCTCTGCTCTATCAGTAACTGGGCTGGTGAAGCCACTCCCTGCTGTGTCTTATTAGCAAGATAGGAGCTTACTGGGAGAACATTTAAAGGGATAATCAACTTAGAAAAACTATTTAAATAGGGCCAGGGTGAACAAAAAAAGTTAAATAATACTTACCTAACTGTCCTCTGCTTTTGCTGATCAGGAGGTCCCTGGTGACCCGTTCCTTTTTCACTTCTGCATGCTTATTCCGACACGGAGAAGAGGCTCACGCTCCATTATATGTGAATGGAAAGCAAGCCTCTTTGGTGTGTCGGAATAAGAATGAGGAAGTGAAGAAAAGTGGATTGCTGGGGAGCTCTGAAGCGGCATCAGTTAGAACAGGTAGATAAGTATAATATTTTCTTTTTTTTTTTTTTGCACATCTTTGCCACATTTGAATAGAATTTTTTTCAATTGGACAACTTCAGAAAATGAGAAGATATTTTAACCCCGAGGGGTGTTAAGGGGCTTCGTGGCGTGATCCCGCTACATAGATGCCGGGTATTAGCTGATAATTGCAGCGAACACTCAACAGTTACAGCGCGGGATGGTGCTGGTGTCATCCCATGCTGTTTAATCCTTTAACTGAATGAGAAATGGTGCCGCGCACTGTTCCTTACTCTGAGGAACAGGCAGGAAGTAGTAAAACTGCCATCTTTGTACACCCTTATGCATTGTATTACAATGCCTTAGGCTGTATAAACGATTGCGCCCCCTTGTGGTGAAGTACCCTATAAGGACTCAAAGGTAAAGTAAAAAAAAAAAAAATGTTTTAATGTTTAAAAAAAATATTACAAGTTCAAATCACCCCCCTTTCTCCATTTTACAAATAAAAAATAAAATAATAAAATAGTTACACATATTTGGTATCACTGCGTCTGAGAAAGTCCGATCTATTAAAATATAATTTATTCCGTACACTGAACACTGTAGAAGAAAAAAAAAAATCCAAATGCCAAAATTGCATTTTTTTGGTCATTTCACATCCTCTAAGAATTGGAATAAAATTGATCTAAAAGTTGATTGTATTCCAAACTGATACCACTAAAAAGTACACATCAGACTGTAAAAAATGCACCCCCAGTCAAGTCCATAGGTGTTAGTACAAAAAAGTTATTGGTCACAGAAAATGGCGCCGTGGTGTAAATCTCAAAGATCGAAAATGTTTGGATTTTTTTTTTACGGTACCAAAACATAACAAAAGCCCAACATGTTTGGTATTGCTGGAACTGTATCAACCTGCATAATCCAGAGGACACATAGTTTATACCAGAAAGCACATCTTGTCCAGCAAAATAAAAACCCTCATATGTCTAGGTAGATGGAAAAATGAAAAAGTTATGGCTCTTGGAAGGCGAGAATGAAAAAACGAACGTGTCATCCAAAAAATACACAAGGTCATTACATAGTTACATAGTTTGTAAGGCCGAAAAAAGACAGACGTCCATCCAGTTCAGCCTATTGTGCTAAAGTGTTGATCCAGAGGAGGGCAAAACCCCCCATGAGGTAGAAGCCAAATTTCCTAATTTTAGGGAAAAAAAATCCTTCCCGACTCCAATCTGGCAATTGGAATAAATCCCTGGATCAACGACCCCCCTCCAGAATCCTAGTCACTATAACTTGTTATATTATTACCAGGGTCGTAGCTACAGGGGGTGCAGCGATAGCAGTCGCTACCAGGCCCGGCAGCCTGAGGGGGCCCAAATGCCCTCCTGCCACATAAGAAGATACCAGCATTGTATATGGTGCATGGTAACTGGGGGGCCCCATTTCACTTTTTGCACCAGGGCCCAAGAGCTTGAAGTTACGCCTTTGATTATTACACTCCAGAAATGCATCCAGACCCTTTTTGAACTCTGTTAGTGAATTCACCATGACAATTTCCTGTGGCAGAGAGTTCCACAGTTTCACTGCTCTTACAGTAAAGAATCCCATGTTTATGTAGAAGCTTTCTCTCCTCTAGGAGTAAAGGATGCCCCCTTTTTCTAGATACAGTCCTGGGTATAAATCTTTAGCGAGATCTCTATATTGACCTTTGATATATTTATACATATTTATTATGTCCCCCCGAAGCCGTCTTTTCCCTAAACTAAATAACCCTAATCATTAAAGGGTTAAAAACAGTAAATTGTGTTATTTTACACAAATTAGGGCAATAAAATGTGGCTAAAAAAGTGCACATATACTCAAACAGAAATAACCATTGCACAGCTCTGGTGAGCTGTTAGGGTTATGCCTGCTAACATACTTGTACCTATTAGCAAAAGTCTGAATTCAGGTCCGGGCTATAATATAGTTTTTTTTTTCATATTCCAAGCTTTTATTAAGTAGTCAAATAGTAAGTACAAAACAGCATACTGATATATCGACAGTTGGTATACAAGAAGGTACACATCTGGTCATATTCAGCATAAAAATCTTTCAATACACATGGGGTTTAATAAAATTTGTGCATGTACCCAACAGTAAGTAAAAAGCTGCAAAAAGGGGCAGAGGAAAAAAAAGGGGAGCTACATTGCATTTTTTTGTTGTTTCTGAGAAAGGGGGGAAAAGGTTTTTGGGTTTTTTGAAGAGCAGGGATCCCCCCTTTGGGGCTCAAAAACCAATTGCCCTTTTTTCACCCAAGAAAGGAAAACCCAATTAGAAAAAGCTTTTTGGAAATTTTCCCTTTATAAAATTTTTAACGTTCAAACTTCAGAACCTCAACCCAGAAAAGGGGCCAAAATTAAACCGGGAAAAGGGTGGGGGAAAAAAGTAAAAATTTTTCCCCAGGGGAGGAAGGGGGAAAGACCCTGAAATCCAGAATGGGCTCGCCCCAAAAATATAGCTCAAAAGACCCAGAGATGGCCAAAAAGACCATGGGGTTTACGGTCGTTTTCTCCCCCTTTAAGAGCCCAAATAAACCCCGGAATACCCCCTCCTGAGCCAAAAAAAGGGTGGGCCCCACTCCGCCCACGTAGCAAAGAACCTTGGGTCAGTCATTTGGGTTTGCGGCCCGCAGAAATTCTTCCATCTTTTTGGATATGGGATATCTCCTTAAAACCATGCTGCTTTTGGAAGGTTTTTTCAGTCGTTTCCAACCCTCGGTATCAGGGCCTTTGGGGCCCACTCAACATAAAAACAAGTGGGGGACCTGAAAAATTTTAAAGGGGTAAATTAAAAGGATAATCTTTTGCAAAAAACCCCTAGGGGCCATCTGCGTTTGTTTCCCGTCACTCCCTAAATGATCTGCAAAATTTTCCCCCCGGAAGACTGAACAAAGGGGCATGACCCCCCAAAATGTGGGACATGATCCCCCGGGGTTTTGCTCCCAAAAGACGTTGGGAAAACCTGGGGGGAAATTTCCTTGTGAGTTTTGGGTTTACCCTGTACCAGCGGGAGAGTTTTTTTGAAGGGGGTTTTCCTGCAGTTACAAGGTAGATGGTTTTAAGGGCCAAAATATTTTGGCTTTCCGCCGTCCCCCCTCGGAAATGGTTTTCCCGGATTTCCCTCTCCCAAAGCCATCCTATAAAGTGGGCCGGGCCCCGGGGACATAGAGGTTGATCAGTTTATATAGCTGGGAGATAAAATGCTTCCAAAAATGAGGGGTCGGAGAGATTGTTTCCTGGGGATTTAGGGGTCTGTGAAGTTTAAAGAAAGTTTATTAGAAGCGTTAGAAATGCAGGAGTTGTGGGGAAATTTTAAACCCAAAGGGCACGGGGAGGGAAGGGGGAGTAATTTCCCCTATTTTGGGCCATGGGGTTTTCAATCCCTGTGAGGAAAGAACCCCCCAAAAGAACCTTAATGCTCTCCCCCCCCTGTAATTCAGTCGTCGGGATAGGGGGCCCAAAACGTTTTTTTCCCCCAGTGGGGGGGGCCCCCCAGTTATTGGTGTTGTGGGCCTCCAGGGGGGAAGTTCCCTTTGGGTTTAAAACCCATATGACCCCCAAAGCCAAAAAACGTTTTGTCTCCCCACCAAAAGGGAGCGTCCGCATAAAGTCCCCAATGGGAAAGGGGGGTTTGGGGCAACCAGGGGCGTTTGGGCCCAAGGGGGAAATTATTTTATTTCCTCAAAATCGTACCCACAGTTTTGGGGGTTCTGTGAGGGTTTAAAAAATCAAACACTCGTGCTGCTATTGACGCCAGATAATATGCTTTTATGTCCGGGTTTGTTTGGGCCCCGCCCTCCTGTTTCCCCCTTTAAATCAGTACCGACTTGGCGTTTTCTCGCCTTCCTGCCGGGCCCATGTGAATTTGCTAAGGGTTTTGTCAACCATTTGGGAAAAAAAAATTTGGGTAAAAAAGCGGGTTGAGCCTGAAATAAAATTTCAATTTTCGGGGTAGAATTTTTCATTTTTTTATAAATATCCCAAACCGGGGGAAAAATTTTCCTTGGGATTTTCCACCGTGCCAGATCGGCGTAATTGGTGCGCAAGTAGGGGCTTTAAAAGAAAAAGAAAATTTTAAATCTCGGGGGTTTTCCGGAGGGGAATTTAAATTTTTCCCAAATATTTAAAATTTGATCCCCCCGGGTCCTTTGAAAAAGGGGAAAAATCGTTTTTTAAACTAGGATAGGGTTGGAAATTTTGGCAGATTTTTTCCCCAAAGTGCAACAGACTTAGAAATTAATTAACCCCTTAAAATTGGAAGCCCCCCAAACCCTTCCCAGTGAAGACATAACTTTGGGAGAGATGTGAGTGGCTGGGATATAAAATAAAAAAAAGGGTTCGTCGGCATACGCCGCCCATTTTATTCATTCCTCCCATTTAAATTTCCCCTTTTCACATCCAGTGTTTTTCCCTTTTAAAAATCAGGGAAAAAGAGGGGCTCCTTTTAAAAATAAAAAAACAAAAATGGGGTGAGTGGGGGGCAACCCTGCCTGGTCCCAAATTTCGTATCGGGGACGGGTCCCAAGAGGGGGGTTACCTTGATCCGAAATTGACCCCGGGGATTATATACGGGCCCATGACCCTTTGTATCATTGATTTGGTTTCCAAAGGGGGCCTAATTCTGTAAGGGGGGTTTGCAAGAAGGACCAGGGGGGACTCTATCGAACCCTTTCAGTGTCCAGTGAGAGAAGCATTTCCAGGCACCCCTTATCCTAAATCCGTTGCATTATAGAGATTTTTTTCAAATGTTTTCCCCTTTTGGCTTCTCGGTTAGGAAAACCCCCAAACCTGATCCAAACCTTTTCAGGTCCTCCAAAAGGGGGTTGAGCCTAAGGGCCAAAAAAGTTGCAAAATTGTTTGGGTTCCGTGTTTATTTGTAAAATTGGGCCTGTAACTTTGGCAGGATAGAGGGTCTTTCCCTTCCCTTTGGGAAAAGGGTGTTTGTGTGCTAGGAAAAAAATGGGGAAAAGGGAATTTGGGGGTCGTAAAAGGGGGGAGATTTTAAAAGGCCCCCCGCAAGGGATTTACTAGTCTTCACTGAGGGGTTTTATAAATTTTGGGGGTTTTTTAACCCGTTGGCCCGGGTTTTTTTTTCCCCGGTTGGGAGTGGGGCAATGGGGGATTTCAGTCATCATCTGTGAAAGGGGCCCTTCCCAGGAGAGGCGGGCTATCAGGGCCCCAGGGGGTAGGGAGCGGGCAGTTTTTCTTGATGTACCCCTGAAAGGCCACCCGGGAAAGGGGGGACAGTCTCGGTTGGGGGAGGTTATATAGCCCCCTGATAATATGCGTAAAACGCCCCCAAAATTTTCCCTTCTGTTAAGTGTACCCCCCCCCTTATTTTTTTTGATAGACGACCCCGAAAAAGGAAAGCCCTTTTGTCCCTCAAGGAAACGACCCAACATTCTGCTCGTTTTTAAAACCACTGGGTAAAAAAAAAGTGGGGCCCAAAGCGCATGTTTTCCTTTTTTTTTCCTCTCTAGCTCTTTATGTATGTCTTTTTAACTTTTGTCAATTCACTGGGGAAACAGAGCCATGGGCCGCTCCCTTTATGGGGTTGACTCCATTTGAATGCAGGCGGGGAAAAAAGGAGGTTTTTTTTTTAAATTTTTTTGTCACCTTTTCTTTTAATTCGCGAGCGTTTTTTTTTAAAACCCCACCCCGGGCACACATTTCGGGTGGGGAGGCGTGATGTCTTTTTCTCGTTGGTCTGAAATTTAAAAGGGCCCGTGGTGGTCTTTTTTTAGTTCTGAAAGGGACTTAGTGAGTCTTTCGCATTTGGTTCATTCAATTTCCAGGAAAAAGATTTTTGGGAAAGGTCTTGGGCAGATTCAGAAAAGAAAGCCCGGGCAGGGTTTCCCGAGTGCAAGTATCGTTATTCGAGCCCCTTTTAAACCCGAGGTGAAAAGGGGAGTGTTTGAAAAAAATTTAACATGTCTAGCGACTGGTAATTTCTGTGTGGAGGAGGGGAAGAAGAATAGCCCTTGCCCTCTGATGAAATATACCCCCAAACAACCTCCCCCTGCATGCCCTGCGCGTTTTTTTCATTTTTTTAAATTTTTTCAGCGGGAAGGGTTTTTGGCGGCCCCGACGACTTTGTCCAGTACCGGCTGGGGTCCCCACATTAAAATCCCCGCAAAAAATATCACCTCCCCCTGCGAAACGGGAATCAGCTTTCAAAAAACCTTAGAGAGGAAGGACAGTTGACCGGGTTTTTGGGGAAAATAAAAAATGTTCGCTTTTGGTGTAAAGGAGTACTGAAATGCGGGCACTTGCCCAAAGGGGAAATTCTCGCTTTGGGGTCTTGTTTAATATCGGGGAACCTGGTTGGGGGGGACTTGTTGAAGAGGGAATCGCTCCCCTTTGTCTTAGCGTCTAGATTACTACTATGGGACCAGGCAGGGTAATATCTGTTTTTCAGAATTGGGGGATGGGGGAGGCGAAGTGCGTTTTCCCGCAGGGCATAAAATTTTGGTGAGCCCAGCTTTGTGATCTCGTAAAAAAATTGAGAGCGCCTTCTCGGGTGTTTTAAACCCCCCAAAATTGGGAAAGGGGGTAAAAATTTTATAGATGTCATGGGGCTATGGTAACCTAAAAACCCCCTTGTAGTCCAAAAAAAGGGCCATCTCCTCTCGAAAAATTTTTCCTAGGGGGCTCAAAAAAAACCGGGGAAACCCAAAAGTAACTCTTTAAAGGGGTAAAACTGGGGGTCCCCCGAACTTTCCCCCAATGGCACAAAATCTAAAAACTTTCAGATGGCGGCTGCGAGGGGGCCAGCTAAATAAACACAGAAGTCCCACCCTATTTTTTGGGGGCCCGGGGCCAAAAAAGCGTCTTTTAGAGTTTCCCCATCTAGTTACAACCCCCCCCCCCCCCCCCCCCCCCCCCCCCCCCCCCCCCAACCCCCCCCCCCCCCCCCCGCCCCCCCCCCCCCCCCCCCCCCCCCGAACCAGGGGGCTAAGATAGCTCTCATGGGTAATAAGGTGTATAATTGTATAGGGCAAAATATTATTTAAATAGTACACATTTCCTGGGGGGCCCCCGGGATCCCAAAATTTATGGGGGTGCAATTTTCCAGTAAAGCTAAAGGGGAGTCTGACAAGGGAAGGGGGAGGGGGGCAGGGGAGGGGGGGAAAAAGAAACGAAGAAAAAGGGAACTGAGGGGGAGCAAAAAAAAAAAAGGGAAAAAAATAAAAAAAAAAAAAAATAAAAAAAAAATAAATAAATAAATAAATAAAAAAAAAAACAAAAGAAGGGGGGGGGGGGAAAAAAAGGGCAAAAGGGAGAAAATCCCCTTGGTCGGGTTTCCCCTTTTTGGTTTACGGGGTCAAAAGGGGGAAAATTTAGCAAACATTTAGGGGGAAAAGGGTAGGCAGGCACAAACAAAAATAAGGCATGGTTTGGTCAGAGAAATTGGTCCATCCACGGGCAGTCGCCCGTCCCAAATTTGGGAGTTTTCAAAGTCTCTAGGGGGGGCTTGTTTTCGGGGTCTCCTTTTTGGGGTCCCGCGGCCCTCTGGGGGAAAACCCCGGGGACTTTTTGAGAGCCAGCCCGTCTTTGAAGAGGACTGAAAAACCCGTGTTTGGGACCTGTTTGAAAGGGGGACAAACATCGCCAGCCCCCTCCCCGGGTTGAGACAGGAGGGGGATCCAGGGCCGCCAAAGGGAAAATCGGCAGAAACCTTTAGGGGGACGTAGGGTAATCAAAATCCTCTCCCCTTTCGGAATTGCCCGGGAAAAAGGGGGGAAACCCCCACGGTTTGGGATACCGTGGGGTTGCTGGTTTGACAAAAAGAGGGTTCAGTTTTGTTCCCGGGGAATCGGAAAAAGGGGTTTGGGTTTGGGAAAAATCCGGAAACAGCGCCCAAATTTGGCGCCCCCCAAAGGATATGGGGCGGGGGCAGTCGGGCTTTTTGCATGATATTTCTTTAAGGGGGTAAAAATGAACGCGGCATTGGGCGTCCCCTTTGGTTGGCCCCATCAGACTGGGTGGGCGAAAATGGCGGGGAAACCCTGCAATTTTTATGGGCTCCGCCCTTTTCTCTTTCCCAGGAATCCATTAAAAGAGGCGGTTTTGGTGAGGGTCAAATAGCAGGTTTTTGTGGCTTTAAGGGCTCAGGGAGGCCTCGGATCGAATGTTATTCCTTTCCGGGGTTTCGGTTCTCGGCGATGTCCATTTTGTTCCCAAACAGGGTTTTTGGGGGAGGGTTTTTTTGGGGAATTAAAGTCGCCCCGCATAGAGTCCAATAGATGGTGCCCGGGCTTTTTGTTGTTCCTCTAAAGACTTTACTTTGTGGCTCCAAAAAAGAAACGTCTGCTTTAACAGGTTTAAGGGTCCCCATCCCACGGGAGATTTTTAAAGGGCCTGAGCAAGGGCTTTTGAGGTATTCCCTTTGGTTGGGATCCAAAATGAGCAAGGCCCCCGGGGTTTAGGGGGTCCCTGGAGAAATTAGCAAAGCTTTTAGCCTCTGGTTTTGCGTGGAGGGGGATGCATTCTTGGGGCATTGGAGGGGCTTGCTTTTTGTGAGGCCCCCTTTGTTGGGGGGGAAACCCTGTAGGGACTATGAAATATTTGGTTTTTAGGGTGTTGCCCTTTGGGGGACTCTGGGGGGATGGGGCCCTTCTGATTAAAAAGGTGATGCTTTCTGGGCTTTGTGAGGGGGGAGCGGTGGGGGGTTTCCCTTTTGGGTCCTCACTGGGCTCTGGTTGGGGGGGGGGCTCCAGGACGGTTTTTTCCCCCCCCCCCCCTCAAAACATTTTGCCTGCATTGAGGCTTCAGAGGATGCGGGCTTTTCCTTTAGTGGGGGGGATCAGGCGAATCCTGGGTATTCAGCCCAAGGCCTGCCTCAAATCATGGTGGGTTGTTTAAAATCCTTTCCCCCCCCCCCTCGGCCTTTTGTACCCTTTTGCAGGGGGTCCTTGGGGAAATTTCGGGCCTCTCCGGTTTGGTCGCAAAAGCTCCGCGGCCAAATCCCTGGGGATCTGGTTTCAGGGTGCTGCAGACCCCCGAGGGCCAGCGTCGTTCCTAGCGCGCCCCCCCTTCTCCGGAACGGGAGTATGGCTCGCTGCAGGGTCTTCTCTTTCCCCTCCCTGTAAGGGGGGCCCTGAGGGCCCAAAGGGGGTGCAAGGGGGGTTCAGCTGGAGGTCAGCCTGGCGTGCTCTCCGGGCTCCCCCTCCCTGATAAGGGGCCCTCTCTTGGGGGTGGATTGGAGTCCCGCAAAGGGGGGGCAAAAAAGTTTTGAAATGGGCAAATTTTAAACCCCCTTGGGGTCTGCTGCAGCCTGCCCCCTTCTTTTGTTTCCCCTTTTATCCCTTTTTGAGGGTGGTTAGCCCCACCTTTAAACAATGAAACCCTGGAGGGGTCTCTCACATGGTCGTACCCCGGGTGCATGCAGGCCCCCGCCCCCCCATAAAAATAGTTTTTTTTCCGGCCAGTTTGAGGATAAGAAAGGGAAAGGGATTTCTAAAGTTACTTATGTTGTGTGTAGATTATATGTGTTTTTACATTGGTGCTCAATGAAGAACATCTGTTTTAATTATATACATTAGATGACCTTTGATTACTAGTGGTGTATATTGTAGGTGATCCTTGGAGTATAATTTAAAAAAAAGGGTTTTCCAGGACTTTTTATTTTTTATAAGGCTGACAAAATGGGATTATTTTAAACTTTTGTAATTCATACTTGTTAAAAAAATTTTTTAAAATTTTCCCTTTCCCGTGCAGAACCAAAACAAAGAAACCATGTCCTGCCCCCCCCTACTCCCCTGGGAAAAACCCTGTGGGCATTCATTGTTCACATTGCCTCCCTTTAAAAGTTTCTCCCCACTCAGTGGGTGTGCTTTGAAAACCCGGGGTTGGCTCAGGAAAAAACTCCCCCGTAGAGGGGGTTTAAACCGCACAGAGAACCAATCTGGCTACATTTTACTCTTGTCAGCCCGTGTTTTGTTTTAAAATGAAAAGAAAGTAATTTCCCTTTGGGAATTAAGGGGAAAGGGGAAATGTTAGCAGGACTGCTAGCAGGAACTTACTAACTTTTATGGGAGCAAAAGGACAGCAAATTTTAGAGCTGGGGGGTTGTGTATGCTGTCTTTAAAATGATGACTGAAGCTCTGTACGTTTACAAAGTGACTCATGAAATCTATCTTTTATTATCGTGCCCGCAAGTACAGAGCTGGCGGGGGGGGTTAAACCCCTAAAGTCAGCATAATTTTAGCAGTGAATTTTTGTAGGGGAAAACCAAAATTTCCCTTGCAGTTTTGGGGCTTGTAGGAAAGGAATTGATGGGAACTTACTGCCCCTACCACAATTTGGGGTTTTTTCCTGCAAAAAATTAGATCTTAAAGAAAGTGAATAAGGAGGCCCAAAAAAAAGAAAAAAAAAACGGGGAAGGTAGTGGGGAAAAACTTTATTTTCAATATAAATTTTGTTTTTTAGTGTTCTTAAAAATCTTTTTAAAAATCCCCGGGGAAAACCCCTTTTTTTATCTTTTAGCAAAACTCCAATTTGTGATTGGTAGTGCAGCATAGACAACACAATGTTAAATAATCATTAACATTATCCTAGAAAGAAGTGATCCATTTTTAATGGATACCAAATAAATGCTAAGTTATATATTTTTTGGTGCTGGTTTCCTACCTACGCGGTATCCTTTTAACTACACATTTGCCAGAGGCTTCCTGGACTTTGCTGTGCACCCTCACACCATCTATAATGCAACAGGGGAGCTGGCTGAACCAGCTTTGTGTATCAATAGAGATTAAATTGTTTATTTTTGTTTGATTAACATTGGGTAAAATTAGACTTGCTCTTAATATTATCTAGTTAAAGGGGTTGTCTCACTACATTGATTCGTCCTGTTTTTCTTGTTTCAAATTTTTAATTCAGGGGGGATGTTTACTGGTTCCACTAGGCTGCAGTAGAAGCCAGGTCTTTAGCTATTTGCAAACCCAAAGCTGGAAACCTTTTCAGGATAGCTTTAAACAGGTTGTAGTTTTAGCGATTTAGAAGGGTGATGCAGCCCAAAACAAGGGGGGGAAAATCTAGGGAAAAGGTAGGCACTGCTAATGGAATATATTGCCCAAAATGACTTGGTTTTTTCAAGTCTTTAAGATAAAAAAGCAATTTTACTGAGACTAAACCCCCTTTAAAAATACACAGTATTTATTTAGGGCTGCCAGAGCATTATTAAAACTTGGCACCAGTCTAAACCATATTACTTGGAGTTGTCACCAGGTTAAAAGCCATATCTTTGGCACAGGCTTGAAACCTTTATTGTTCATTACCATTTATCATCTTGAAAAATCCTATTTGTTGCATTTGCAGTTATTGGTAAGGGGGGGGAAGTTAAAAAGATAATAGAAATAAAAAATTTTGAAATTTTTATATTTTTATTGGGCTCTTAAGCTTAAAAAGATTTGGACCCCCTTTTTTTATTTTGTAAAATGTAAACAAATTTATAAAATTGCACGCTGAACCAGGTAAGACCAAAAGATGGCAGTAGAGGACAATGGTCTTCGCTATTACTGTAAAGAAGTTCTTCCAATGTCATTTGTCTAGCGGGACCACTTAACCTGAGAACCAGACTAAGACTTCTTAGTCATAAGAATATAGCCAATTATTCTTACACTCTTATAACGTGCACAGTGGTAACTGGAAGACCAGAGACTCACAAAATCCAAATCTTGGAGGAGCTGATCTTCTGAGAGCCAGAGCATTAGTACCAGGGTGCAACAGTATGGAGCAGGAACATGGGCGCCAGGAGAGGACCAGGAGAAAAACACAGACACTGGAGCAAGAAAGGAATGTGGTCACCAGAAAGCGCAAGTGTAGACACAATACTGTTGAATAACAAGTAGGATGTGGACAATTTCGGACTGGAGTGCCTAGGGCCCACCAGTGGAATTTCATTCTGGGGGCCCACCTGAGAAGTTCACTCTGGGTCCCACCTGTGGAGTTGATTCTGGTGGCCCACCCTATAGCTACTGTATGTGTCTCTTATACTCTGCCTCTTGCTTTTTGCCTTTTTCTCTCTGTCTTTCTGCCTCTCCCATGGATGTATGTTATATGCAGTTTAAAAAAAAATCCAGGTCTGTCATGCTAAGGGGCTCACCGGGGGTTTCCCCTTTTCCCTGTGGGTCAGTCCGAGCCTGAATGTGTGGTATCCAGAAAGGCAAGGTAAAAGCAGAGACAAGGACAAGGCAAATTACAAACCAGAAGACAGATTGGAAACAAAATGGCTTGAGGCAGAGTTCATAGGAAACAAGAGCTAGATAGAAACAAAAGTAGGTTGTCCTGTGATGACATTCAGGCAATTAATGAGGGATCTAGCTCAGACCAGGAGGAGCCATCAGAAACTGTTTTCTATTAAGGTTGCTTTCACACAGCGCAGTTTTGGTGCAGTTTTAACTGCACTCCAATTAAACTGCCTTTATTACCTGCAAGCTTCTTTCACTTATCTAAATTGTTTGGAAAGTAAGTAATCAATTAGTGTGTCTGTAATCCACAAGACTCCAAATACAGTCATTGATTACTTACTTGAAACACCTTTCCGAACTATTTAGACAACTGAAAGAAGCTTGCTGGTAATAATGGCAGTTTAATTTGAGTACAGTTAAAACTGAACCAAAACCGTGCTGTGTGAAAGCACTCTAACAGAGCTCAGAGTCAAAGAAAGAATTAACTGTTGCTTTGCTGGTGTAGCAGATTGTGGCTATGGAATGGTCAGAAACCAATGCGGATTCAACAGGATTGTTCAGTTTAATAAAATTAAATGATGCGTCGGTTGTGGGTGGATTGGAAAAAAAAAGTGATGCTTATCTCCTGGTCCCTCAGTTCTGCAGTTCCCAAAGCTCCTGGGATCTGCTGTTCCTCACTTCCAGGTTCTCATCCCAACACAGAGGAGAGACTCACCTTACATTCACTCACTGTTTGTTAGGATGAAAACTCTGGAAGTGAAGAGAAGCAGATTCTGGGGATTTCTGAAGTAGCAGCAGCAGTAGGGTACCGGAGGTAAATATTACTTTTTTTTTATTTTTCAATACAATGGCCAATTTAACTACTGTATAATTGTATTAAACTTTACAACCCTTTTAAATTAGTGACCAGGAACAAATGACATTCTGTATTAAACATGCTCCCCTTGTATTCACTTTTTTTTGTATACACCTGATTGATCTCCGTGAGCTTTCCAGTCCTCACATACTTATACGTATTCAGCAATGACCAAACTAGATATTACTTCCACTTTTAATAACTTGTATGTTCATAACATATAGACAACATGTCTTAAAGTGCACAGACAAAAAGGTGTAATACTAATCACGCAACAGCGTAGTCCATCTTTTAAATCTCCTAAAAAGGTATAAGAGGAATAGCCGGAGGCTTGGAGCCGTCCACACACCAGCTCCGAGCCTCCGGCTATTCCTCTTCTACCTTCTTAGGACATTTAAAAGATGGACTACGCTGTTGCGTGATAAGTACTACACCTTTTTGTCTGTGCACTTTAAGACATCTTGTACGTATGTTATGAACGTACAAGTTATTAAAAATTAAAGTGATATCTAGTTTGGGCATTGTTCAATACGTACAAATGACATTCTGCCAACAGGCGAGAGGTGGGTAACATAGGGCGACATGTATGCCTGGGCTGCACCAGAAGTCTGGCATCTCTTCAGCCTGAAAACTGGTGCACCCCTGTTCGCTAGTTTTTTAATCAGGCGCACTCCTGTATCATGCGCATTACAAAGCGCCCGCAGCACTTTGCAATGCGCCTGAGATCAGGGGCGTTCTGGGGGCGTGTCGCACTACAACCGTACAAAACTACACATGTATATCTTACATGTAGTACGGCAACTGCAGGCGCATTACTGCTGGAACAGGTAGAGCACTTTAAAAGTGGTTCACCTGAGTCATGATTGTTGCTTGTATTTAGAAAGGGCTAAATCTATGACCCGCAGTAGAACAGGTTCATAGATTCAGGCACATTCTATGTTACTAATGCCCGCAAAAAAATGATGCCTGGGTGCCAAAATACATACATGTCACTTATAATGTTTATGAAGAAAAATCCACACTAAGCCCTTTGAGCTGTATTCAAGCTTTCAGTAACATGTTTTTTTGCTCAAATCTTGTGAAACAAAAATTTGCGGCATTGAATTTTACATTATATAATATAGAGCTGTTAGAAACCACATAGGTGGTACACAGTGTAACCATATGTGCATACTACAGACCTGTAATGCAGTCCATTTCCTTCCATATGCTTTGTGCCCAGGGAATAGTTTGTGCATAAGGCCTACTGTATATAAGGATGAACACATTGACTTTTGACAACTGCATTAGCAACTGCTACATGACAGTCAAAGCCCTTAGGAATAAGTTTCGTTTCATAACAGTTTCATTCCCAGGGAATACACCGACTTATTGCAGTTGCAAGTAAATCTAAAATATCAAGAAGAAAGATAAGGGCTTAACATTTTCTAGGAAAGTTTTTCTTAGTAATTCTAATGATCATCAGGAAACAAAGCAGTATGATTTAACCTGAGGACCACATGGTCAAACATTGATGGAATATCCAAAATATATGCCATTAATGTGTTTACATGACAGTCAATTATTAGAGAGTTCAAAAACTCCTTACTACCGTGTTTCCCCGATAGTAAGACACCCCGCGATAGTAAGACGTAGCGGTGTCTTAGGGAGGTCGCCTAATGTAAGACGTACCCCGAAAGTAAGACGTAGCGCGGCCTGATGACGTCACTGCCTGTGCCGGGATGAGCGCGCGGGAGGCCGGAGCAGCGAGGAGGCGGCGCGGCGCGGGAGACGGAGCAGCGGGGAGCCAGGTAAGTGTTTTTCTGCCTACAGCTGGCCCTATACCTGCCTACAGCTGGCCCTATACCTGCCTACAGCTGGCCCTATATCTGCCTACAGCTGGCCCTATACCTGCCTACAGCTGGCCCTATACCTGTCTACAGCTGGCCCTATACCTGCCTACAGCTGGCCCTATACCTGCGTACAGCTGGCCCTATACCTGCCTACAGCTGGCCCTATACCTGTCTACAGCTGGCCCTATACCTGCCTACAGCCGACCCTATACCTGTCTACAGCTGGCCCTATACCTGCCCTATATAAGACATAAACCGAAAGTAAGACATAGTGGGACTTTTGGGGGTAAAAAGAATGTAAGACGCTGTCTTACTATCGGGGAAACATGGTATGTTAAGTATTGAGTGTCTTAGCAGAATACAATCTAGAAATACATAACAGCGTGACACCTTAAAGAAAGGGGAATGGTAACAACCACTTGCAAATTTACTTATTCATTTCCAGGAGGAATAACAGAGGAAAGACACAATGATGGAAGAAAAGGTGCTCCAGAATAGTTTTTTTTCCTGGGGAATACAAGTATTTACTAAAACAGACACCAAACTCTCATGACCCGTATACCATGAAATGTGTGTGAACACATTCGAAGCCAGCAAGGCCAATTTCAGTCCAGTTAGTGAAAAGTAAAGGTGTTTGGATTCATCATTGTTCCTCAGGCCGATATATTTTGGGATTCAGCCCTCGCCCTGTTTTATTTTACCTGTAAAAGGATATAACATTGCATGGTTCTGCTTCTGTGAGCAAGACAAAATCACAATCTGTTTCCAGTCACAGTACAGCTTTAATTCTCCATGCTGCTGTGAACCTTCATACTGTGCCTAAGATATTGTGCTTTGTAGTTTATTATAAGGACAGAAGCGTAACCTGAAGCTCCTGAAGCCCAATGCAAATCTGTAACAGGTCCCCTACGTACCATGTACTATTTATAAGACTTGTGTCTTCTTATGTGGCAGAAAGCGCTTCAGGGCCAGACAGCAAGGGGTCCATGTGTGGTGTCACCTCTGTCCCACTATATTTATGCTTCAATACGTATAGTAGATCATCAATATTAAAAATTCACTTTTCCGTTTAATTTAATATATGTCAATTTTCAGACATAATAAGACCATATAAAAAAGAAAGAAAAGAAAACAGGCATACTCAGACGTATGCAGAACCTAAGTGTCCATCCAACACTTCAAGCACGGTCCATAATGACTAGCTAGGAGAAGTTGGGAAGCGAGCAAGATGCACACCTGGACAATGTTTTGAGTTACCTCCTCTTTGTCAAGCATGCTTGTTGAGTTCAACCCTGGATTTAAATATCATACCTAATATACATATAGAAATCAGGGAAAAAAAAACTTATATATTTTATAGACTTAGGCCATGTCCCCACGGCTCCGGTTTGCAGCCGGTTTTTAAGACAGTTTGCGGTTTTGCAAACCGTCTGAAAAACCGTCCGCAAACTTTTACATGGGCCGCTATGGAAAACCCGTGCAGCAGTCCCCACTGCACATGTTTTCTACCCAGCGGTTTTTCAAACCGCCGGCCGCCCGAGAAACATTGTACATGTTCATTCTTCCGTCCGGTTTTCAGACAGAATACGAACAAGTAAATGTGAAGGGGGAGGGCTTTTCTCCGCTAATCGTGGAGAATAGCCATCCTCCCGCGGCCGTGTGCACGGCTCAAAAACCGGTCAAATACCGGTCGGATAAACCAACCGGTATTTGTCCTTATACTAACTTTAAAAACCTCACAGAAATGCTTTAAAACTTAAATTCTCATTAAACCAGTTAGGAGAAAGTGACTCCAACGTCACAATCCAATATGCTTCTCGCGGCAGCAATCTTACTTTACCAAGCTCAGAATTGTTCAAACTGTTCAAACAAGTGACCCCTATATTTATATCACAATATGAGGACTTGGCACGAGGGCAGAAATAATCTTGTCTAAATGTTACAATATCAAATAAACGTGACCATGGCAGACAGAGAAAAGTCAGGTATGATTATGTCAGATGCTCAAATTTGTCTACAACTCATTTACTATGGCAGCTTTGTTTTTTATCTACCTTTTCACCCATATACAGTTTACATGCACTATTCACACTCTTTTAATCACCTTAAACCACCTTGTTTCCCATAAGTCCATCATAAATCACTGAACCATCTGCTGTCTTTTTCTATTTTCCTGCTATTAGCTGCAGGGGACAGTTCTCCTAAACCTGATCCACCTTCTTCTACTTCCAATTTCAGCTGCTTACCTGCTATTCAAGAAACCTTTTAAATCTGATTACCATTCGTTGTATGTATTTTCATCTTCTTTAACTATGCGCTCTAAAAGTCTTGGTTATTGTGCAACAAACTCCACTTTATTTATTCATGACATATTTTTCAAGCTCTCTTAGCCTGCTAACTCTAATAGAAACTTGGATCCAAAAGTGTAAAACTGCATTCCCTATGTCACAAGCAGTGTCAGACTGTGGTGCCTAGGGGCCCACAGGTGGAGTTGACTCTATGGGCCCACCAGTTGAGCTTTTTCTAGGCCCACCAGAGGAGTTAATTTTAGGGGCCCACCCTACAGCTCCTGTAAATGACCATACATGCCTCATACACTTTGCCTCTGGCTTTCTGCCTCTCCTGTGAATGTATATGCAGTTAATAAACATCTCCAGGTCTACCATGCTCAGGGGCCCACCCAGAGTTTTCCCTATTCCTGTGTGGGCCAGTTCAAACCTGGTCACAAGGTGTATGTGGTCCTTATTGAATCCTGTGATTGCTTGTGGAGTTCGTGAATGGCTATACCAAAGAGTAGAATTTAAGGAGCACCCTGGTCTTAAGCCATTCACTCCTATGAAGAGATCTGGTCTTCACTGCAAGGGATTTTCTGGTCACTAACCTCAGCACAATCTCCTGTAGCAATAGTTGATGCTCTAGAATGCAGTACTCAGGCGATACCTTTTAGAGGCTAACTGAGTATATTCGATGGTAAGCTTTCGAGAGAACTAGCTCCCTCTTCAGACATGGTGAAGAGTAGAAGATTTCTTCACTCTTCTACTACTTTATATGGCTAACACGGTACCAACATTATACTACTAGAATGCAGTACAGAATTGTAAGAGCAGCTGGGATGTGGATCCTCTGGTCAAAGGAAAGTGGTGGTATAAGCCATGTTAGAAAGCATAGTCTAAGATACCTGGTTTTCACCGGAGCCCGCCGCAAGGCAGGTTCGACTTGTGTGGCAGGAGACACCCAGGTCGCCACCCCTGAAGTGACTTGCTTGTTTTGGCAGCCAGGGTGCAGTGTGATACAGAATCATAAAGCAAACTCATAGTTGGGGACAGGCAGAGAGGTTAAGGCAGGCAGCAGGCAAATGGGATCAGTGGATGGACCATACTTCCTCTAAAGGCATGAGCACAATAGATCTTGCAGGAAGCAAAAGGAGTGGCCAGAGGATATATGGCAATTAGCCAATTACTGGCTCGCTGCCCCTTTAAATTTCGCTGAGCTGATGCGCGTGCCCTAGGGACCTCAGCAGGCATAGACGTGTCGGGAAGCAGTGCGGAGAAGTGAGAATGAGGGAGCAGGGGCAGTGGCCGGGGACACATGAGTGTGAAATAACCATGTCAGACAGCCGATAGGTCAGGGCAGGCAGATTTCAGTCACCACATCACACAAAGCTTAAAATAGGAAGAGTGGGGTTGCTAGAATAATATTATCCCACAATGGACTGTACAGGTCATTTCCCTGGCATCCTCTCTAACATTTAAACCCTTAGTAAACTAAAGCCTGACTCTTCAGTCTGTTTTTTCTGCAAGTAGTTGTTGCCTACCCCCCCCCCCCCCCCACTACCTCTGAGTTTAGGTTCCCTGATTATTATTTTGCTTTGTGGATCATCATTTCCTATTTACTATTTACAGTTTAGTAATTTTCTTACATATGAAGCACAGCATTTACTTGACCTGATTTTCTTCCAGCTCTGTTCAGCTTTAGTAATTTAGTAATTAGTAATTCTCCCCAGTCACTCTCTGATGACAACCTTTGGTCCTTTAATATCAAAATTTTTGACCTTCACAGTGCACACCAGCTGATGACTCTAATCTAAATCTTCATGCTATCAACACTAATCAACTTATAGGCACTGGATAAAGTAATGTCAACTCCTGGCATAGACAGAAGTAAACTTGGCACGTGTCTCAAACATTTTTGGCCACATGTATGAAAACTGTTTAGGTCTCAGACTTTCTTTGTTGCCAATAGCAACCAATCAGAGCGCCCTTTGATTTTTTGAGAGCACTATATAAAATGAATGGGGAGCTCTGATTGGTTGCTATAGGCAACAAAAAACATTTTTATACCTAGACAGTTTTCATACATGTCCCCTTTTGTCTTTAGCAGTCCCATAGGTATAAACAAAATGTGAACAAGGCTTTAATCCCACATAGCTTACACCTTAGGGTTCTTAAAGAGCTCAGGTCAGTTATTTCTGTGCCCCAGTATATGATATTTAGGGATTCTCTGGTGACTGTTATAGTAAAAGGAGACTAGTGCAAGGCAAATGTGGTTCCCATCTTCAAAAGGGCTCTAGGTCTTGCCCAGAAAATTATAGACCAATAAGTTTAACGTCTATTGTGGGAAACTGTTTGAGGGGCTCGTAAGGGACTATATACAGGAATATGTGGCTGAATGTAATATTATCAGTGATCTCCAGCCTGGCTTTACTAAGAAAAGAAGTTCAGACCAACTTGATCTGTTTTTATGAAGAGGTGAGTAGAGGTCTCGATAGATTGTGGCTGGCAAAGGTTTTTGACACTGTCCCTCATAAGCGTTTATAGGGTAAATTAATTTCCATAGGACTCGAAATAAGAGTGTGTGACTGGATCAAACTTAGAGAGTGGGGCAAATGACTCTTACTTTGGGTGGACTCCGGTTATGAGTGGTTTGCCCTAAGGCTCAGTATTGGGTCTTTTTATTCAATGTAATTATTAGTGATATAGGGGAGGGTATTAATAGCACTGTTTATATTTTTGCAGATGATACCAAGCTCTGTAGTGTATTGAAACCTATGGAAGATGTTCGTAAATTGCAAGCAGACCCGAACACACTGAGTGTTTGGGCCTCCACTTGGCAAATGAGGTTGAATGTGGATAATGGTAAAGTTCTGCATCTGGGTACAAATAATCTGCAGTCATCATATGTCCTATGGGGTAAAAAACTGGGAGATTCGCTTGTTGAGAAAGATCTGGGTGCACCTGTAGATCATAGATTACAGAACAGAATGCAATGTCACTCAGCTGCCTCTAAGGCCAGCAGCATATTGGCGTGTATTAAAAGAGGCATGGACTCCTGGGAGAGGGATGTAATGTTACCACTGTATAAAGCATTGGTGCGGTCTCACTTGGAGTATGATGTTAAGTTCTGGGCTACAGTTTATAGAAAGGATGTAATAGAGCAAGACAGAATGCAAAGACGAGCAACCAAACTTATAAGGGGAATGGAGCATCTTAGTTATGAGGAGAGGTTAAAAGAATTAAACTTATTTAGTCTTGAGTAAAGACAGCTTTCGGGGGGGAAAAGGATTAATTTATACGAGTTTATAAATGGCTACTACAAAAAGTATGGTGAGAAGCTATTTCATGTAAAACCCCTCAAGGGGGGGCCTTCTCTTCATCTGGAGAAAAAAGGATTAAATCTCCAAAAGAGAAAAGCCTTCTTTACCATGAGAACTGTGAATCTGTGGAATAGCCTGCCTGAGGAGCTGGTCACAGCAGGAACAGGTGAGGGCTTCACGGAAGGTTTAGATAACCACTTACTACTAAATAATATCAATACTTATGTAGCCGTGTAAAACGTCCAGTCTGATGGCAACTTTGAGATCAGGAATGAAATCTTCTTTTTAGGTCAGATTGGTTCTTGCCTTATGGATTCCAAAGTCTTCATCAGGTTAAAAATTCCCTGTACCTCTCCCTTCATCCACATCTTCAAAGTTTGACGCAAAACTGTCGTACAAATCCATGTCAGTTTCAAAGTGCCATGACTGAGACTACTTTTGGCATAGAATGTGATACAATTATAAAGTGCGGTGAGACGCTTTCACACATACTGTCGGATCATACACTATTAAAAACAAAGGTAGAACTGGCAAGTGTGTGTCAGGTTCATACATGTCCCCCTAAACTTTTAGAACACTTTACAGAAACTTCCTCACTAAAGAGTCAAATAGTCTCCCAATGGTTACTATAATGGCAACAAATATCTGTTGACTGCTGGATTTGTCTGCAGCATTGTCACTGCACATCACCAGCTCCTATGCAGGATGGTTTACTCTATTGACCTTAAAGAAATGGCTCCCCTGGTTTTATTCCTAAGGGCATGTCCCCATGGCACGGGTTTGCGGCCGTTTTTTCAGACGGTTTGCAGTTTTGCAGACCGTCTGAAAAACGGGCCGCAAACAATCACAACAGTTTCCGATTGAAAACCCGCGCAGCAGTCCCCACTTCACGGGTTTTCCGGTCGCGGGCTGCCCGAATAACATACAACATGCACATTCTTCCGTCCGGTTTTCGGACGGAATATGTGCAAGTGAATGTGAAGGGGGAGGGCTTTTCTCCGCTCATCATGGATAAAAGCCGCCCCCCCCGCGGCTGTATGCACGGCACACAAACCGGACAAATACCGGTCGGATAAACCGACCGGTATTTATCCATTGCCGTGTAAATGGGCCCTAACTTTGTGTTTGTTCAGTGGATCTTTAGTTGGTTCTATATCTTCTTCTCTTCCCCTTGCTGTTGGGGCTCCTTAACGATCAGTCCTAGTTCCTCACCTCTTTTTTTCTCTATAAAGCCTCTAGTGGACAAACTATAAGCATATTTGACTTTCAGTACCATTTCCTACACTGATGTCACTTGGTCATAGCTTGACATCCACATTACTACAAAACACCAGTGATTGATGTCCACTCTCTAACTGAAAATAAATTTTTCATACACAGAACTTCTTGTATCTGTCCTTTACTCCCTGTACAGTACTATCATTAATTTATTCTAGGAGGCCGAGTGCCAAAAAGCAATAAAAATGTTAAAATTTCTCTCTCAAATGCAAACATGCCTACTATTTGCTGCAAGTTATAACTTTTTTCCTTCTACCAAGTTAGTGGGAGATTGGAATGTTGAGGCGGGTGATCTGCCTCAACATTTGGAGTGGTCGTGTAGGCAGGACCCGATGCACAACTTTGCCCAGGGATCTACAATGCTATTAAGATAGTCCTAAGTGCTACCCTGTTAAGTTATAAAGATGGCTTGTCTGTTCTACAACACCAGCACTTTTACCTTTTGTGTCATCGGTGTTTTATTACAGATTGGACGCTCTTGCAAGCAGGTCCAGCTTTTCTCTAGTTTGAACTATTAGGCTAGATTTACCCTAGAAACCTAGCCTATGTCGGCTGCATACATGTGAACACCTGCTATAAGGTACCTACACATATACAATGGAGTAGCCATCTCATAGTCATAGGCTAAAACAGACCAAACATAGTGAATTTGTGACAATGTTTGGTTTATTTTTGGCCATTCACACTGTCATTTTAGCATACTGTATTATGCTGCTTAGTCCCACAAATAAAGCATGTAGGGCTGAAAACAGACTGGATGTAATCACAAGTGGAATCAGAGGCATCGCCAGGCAGATTCATTCGGGGCACGAGCGAAGAAGAGAAAGAGAACAACTCTTCAGAGACATCTCCTGTAAGTCACTAAATGTAATGGCAGTGTAATCACTTATATTTTTCCTGAGCCTACATACAAAGGATTTTCTCTGTAAAAATATATCTGCAGTTCACAATGAGACGCAAAAAATTCCGTGTGAACCCAGCCCTACTCAGAAAAACTTAAAGGAGTTGTCTCATTACGAGCTTTCAGCCTGCTTCAAAGGCAAAGGAGCAAAGGATTTTTGAATTCAGGGGCGTGCTTCTTGTCTGCCTCTTCTCCTCCCTCTTCCCCCTCCCTCAGCACAATGACAGCTCTCCTCAGTAATTCTAATACAGCAGAGAGAGGGGGGGGGGAGCGAGGGGGTTTGCTGCCAGGGTTAACCCTGTGTGTGCCTGCCTAGGTCTGCTGCAGGCTCTTGCTGTTAGATCAGCTGTATTGTCAGCTCCACGGAGACAGCAGAGAGAGGGCTGATCTATGAGTGTGGAGAGGTCTGTGAAGCTGTGATTGCTAATAGCAGAGCAGGGGGGATGTAAGTGTTCCTATACCCCCTGCTGTAGCATACAAATCTCCACATCTCCAGCAACAAACAAATCCTGTCAGAACAGACACAGGGCAGCTGTGAAGTGTTACTATACTCAGGATGTGTCACTAATGCAGCAGAGCATGAAGCGTTCACATGCCCCCTGATCTGTTCTATTAGTATAGTCACAGCTCCACAGACACATCATGATTATAGTAACACACAGGGTCACTGCTGTCACATCTATTGATCAGCCTCACCTCTGCTCTCCTCAATCTGTGTAGAGAACAGGAGGAAGCAGGCACACACAGGGTTAATCCAGGCAGCACAGCTACACAGACACAGAAGCCAGAGCCCTTCCCCCTCCCTCCACTACAGAAGCATTCTGTGCAGGAGGGGCTCTGTGCTCTGACCTGTATTCTGAAGGTGATTAGTCATCAGAACTGACAGCCAGTGAGATAAAGATCAACAGGTCGGGCTGCTATAGAGATTTGAGAAGCTGATGTACTACTACTAACAGGGATAACTCAAAATCATTAGGACATTTGTAATGAACATATATTGCAAAGCTGCTTGTTTTTTAAAGATCTTTTAATTAAAACCCAATCATTGTAGCGAGACAACCCCTTTAAGGGCCCGAGCCCCGGATGTTTTGGGACCCTAGCAACGCCCCTGAGTGGAATATGTTTGGTGTGTTTTTAACCTATAACTGAAATCTGAAGTGTTCTGCAATATGTAGGTATGAAAATAAAAATTAGGGTACTATTATTTTTAAGGAATGAGCAAAGTTTTTTGAGAATAGGTAGACAGGTGATCTTCAGATTTACCCAAAGAGCTGCTCTCAAGTTTTGGTACTTGAGTTTCCTCTTTTGTAAAGTTTCTTCATTTTCTACCAGGCCGCTTCAAAATACCCTTTCTACCATTCACCAATGCTAGCTTTTAGAAGGTGACAATTACAGAGACTGTAAGATTTCCCTTTCCAAACAATTAATGCTATATAAATCTGTGTTGTTATACAGAATTAGTCGCCTCCCTTCCTCCCTCATATGGATCTGCCTGTGTAAATGACTGTCTTCATTGTAATTTTGGCATCTATTCATGAATCAAGAAGAACAAGATGATCAGAGCTAGTGCTCCTATCAAACTACCACACTAATATTATGATGTGATACAGTGAGAGAGCAGTATTATATTTTTAAACTATTAATGCAATTTAAATAGTAAGAAATGGATATTTTATTTCTGTATCTTTGACTGCAATCAATAGTGACCCCTAGGTAGCGGTTCACTGGGCTATTTTTGCACCTTTAGTAGCACTCACTGACAAACAGTAAAGGAGTTTTGTGTATTTTGGGAGATCTATGTTTGCTGTCAGGGAACTGGTATATCCTTATTTACATACAGAGACTGAAAAAGATTATATCCCTAATAAGTTTGCTCTCCGTACACAGCCTGGACTTTACCTATATTAAAGAAAACAACCAGAAACTACACCCCAGTTGCTCATAAGGCTAGGCCTATATCGTGTCTGGCCTCCGACCATATCTAGATCACTCTCCAAAAATTGCAATACATAACAAAATACGCCAAACCGAGAGTCTATGATCAAAAATGTACAAAATCTTTATTTAATCAACAACAATTAAAAATATTAAAAAATATGAGGTACACAGAAAATCACCAAGTGGTAATATAGGTGATCCAAAGATCCAGGTTAGCGCCCCTACTAAAAGTTGTAAATTTAGGCATGTATCATTACATATAAACAGGTATGCCAGGTATTATATCTATTGCTCCTAACAATTGTCATTTCAATGGATACATCCAATTATAAACAGACATTTAGAGCTCCACAATGGAAACAGCATATGAAAAGCATAACCAAAAGTATCATGATACTTAACCAATAGGGTGGTAACTGGAGGGTATCACCTATAACCCCAGTTATGATACTTTTGGTTATGCTTTTTATATGCTGTTTCCACTGTGGAGCTCTAAATGTCTGTTTATAATTGGATGTATCCATTTAAATGACAATTGGTAGGAGCAATAGATATAATAACTGGCATACCTGTTTATATGTAATGATACATGTCTAAAATTACAACTTTTAGTAGGGGTGCTAACCTGGATCTTAGGATCACCTATATTACCACTTGGTGATTTTCTGTGTACCTCATATTTTTAAATATTTTTAATTGTTGTTGATTAAATAAAGATTTTGTACATTTTTGATCATAGACTCTCGGTTTGGCGTATTTTGTTATGTATTGCTATATTAAAGCAGGAGAGATTTTTGGTGGTGCTGTAGTGTTTTGGTCAAAGAGCAACCTTTCTGCTAAGAAGTGTGAGGTCTACGGTATATACATAGGTGTACACAACAAGGGTCCCATCTGCTGATCACGAGGGATCTTGAAATGGGGAATATATCAAATATTAAGTATGGAATAAAGCTGTAGAGTTTTTTATTATATCATAACAAAGATGAAAACACATTGCAGATGTTCTGGTCAAATCCGGGGATGGTCAGGAAGCTGGACTTCTGTCTGGAAATAAAGGTCTACATATTACCCTTTTGGTAGCTAAAAAGTGCATTTTAAGCCACTGGTTGCAAGAAAGTAGTCCAGATAGGGGGGAAGTTCTCAGAACATTGAGTGAAATTTTCTTCCTCGATAAATTGGATACAGAAAGATCCAAAGAGGGCTCAATTAAAAAAGTTGTTAAAAAGTGGAGGAACTTTATGGAATTTGCCTTCACCAACCAGGAGTTGACCAAGATTATGAAACCTTTTGAATATACTTCCTACTATCTAAAGGAGAAACTGGCAGGTAACTTGGGAAAATTAGAAGTTAAAGACTAGTGGTTGGAAGAAGAAATGTGGGATTTACGATTTTTAATTTTTTTTTTGTTCCCCACTTTCCCCATTTTGGCCAGTAGTAGATCAGGTGGAGTTTGTCTATTAGTGCAATAGTGAACTTAGAAATAGCCAAGAAGGACTAAAGGATGTTCAAGTTTTTGTTAATTTCAGTTTATTAGATGTTTTTTTCTTATTTTTTGATTCACAGTTTAAAAAAAGACAAGGACATTTCTCAAACTTCTATCATACAAAGATGTACAGTATTCATGTGATGTCAATTATATACTATTAAGAATGTATGACATTTTTTTTTGTAAATTTGTCTGAAAATAAAAATTGTTTAAAAAAACCAAAAAACACATTGCATTTATGTTCAACCAGGATTGATGCAAATTATTATGATAGAATACATAGAATTATTAAAAGGCTAGTTGATGATCGTTGTAGTTATTACTCTGAATCAGAGCAATGTATGACAATGGAAGTGCCTGGCTGCATAAGGGTTCATAGTGACCTATTCTCTGTTCCATGGACAAGCCTTCCATGACAATGTGCTGCAGTTGACACACACTGTTTTCTCTGATAATACTGAAATGCACATTGTGCCAAAGTTTCTTGGAGGATCTCCAGTGACTATCCTGGCTGTTAATTTCTCCCTGCTTCAACTGATCTTTTCTATAGTGCATCATGATCCCTGAGTCAGGGACAGGCTGAGTTTCAGGTACCATAAGATTTCTTCAGGCGTCTCTGCAGTAATCTCTTTAGCCTTTAGCTAGAATACTTATTCGGATAAGACTTCTCTAGCGGTTGTACAGTTCAGAACAAGCAGACAGTGTACTAAATAGTATTCAGATTTTGTCAAAACTAACAAGTCCTACTCACTGGTGTTAAATATGTTTGATATGTTACAATATCAATGTACATTTCGGAATTTGGTGCACTTGTGTCCTACACCCAAGTGTGTAAATTTGGGCCATGTGCTGCGAACAGACAAAAAATAGTAACAAGCGCAATAGGCCTTGTGCGGTAAATGAGTAAAAAATAATAAAGGATCACAATCTCTTGCTGCTCACCTGATTGAGTTGTACTGGAATGGTACAACTCATTACAAAAATTTGTATATAGAACACATCCAAGCCGCCACCTTCCGATACTCTGGAGCTCTGGCACAAACAGATCTCCACTGATAAACGTATTAAAAGGAGCAAGACTGTTGTAATCACACTCTTGTACAAGAAGGAAGTGAACGGGCGCTGAGACAACTCAAAAACTTTTCCATGCTTTAAATGAATATGCCAAAAGCCTAGCAACCAATATAGTTATTTTTCTCGCATAGAAAACATATGTAAAATCAGTTATAAGTATAAAACCTACGCGTTTCATGCATCTACCTAACGCACTTGATCAGGGATATAGCTCAATGCGATCACTCAGCTTATAAGCATATACGGATCCTGGGCTGCGGATGATATCATATGCCTGCCCTTTTCTCATACAAGATCTGATAGTTAAGGTTCCAAATAATATATAATATATGTCTCTTAACTCAAGCATTCAGATATGTTCGGCAACCATAAAAATAGAATTCATTATACCTGTTTGTGTACTTCGTCTCTAAAGTTTACCGGTCAATGAACCAGAGATGACACTCATCACCGGGTTAAACTTACATATTCCTTTTGGGACTACGATAACAGCGTAGTCCACGAGTAGCTACTAGAGGTCCTGCATATGTCTCAATTGGAAAATACGAACGCCACCGTATTCATCAACCATGCGCACCGACTTCCTTACACTCAATACTACTTAATACTATGGATGTACATGGTTCAATAGAAAGTGTTAACTACATACTGCAGACATGCAAATTTGACTAATCATATAATAGTCATTTTTGGTACAGTGAGGGGGATGTGACCGCTGAATAAGTTTATTTCTATAACTGTAGATAAGGACTAATAAATTGGCCAAGATAAGCCTACAGTATCTCAAAAAAGTGAGTACATCCTCCCATTTTCTAAATATTGTATCTTTTCATGGGACAACACTGAAGACTTTAAATCACTGCAAAGTAGTCAGTGTTCAGCTTGTATAACAGTGTAAATTTGGTGTGTCCTTCAAAATAACGCAACACACAGCCATCAATGTCTAAACCATTGGCAACAAAAGTTAGTACACCTCTAACCAATTTGCCCTTTTCCCTCCATGGTGTCATGTGACTCATTAGTGTTACAAGGTCTCAGGTGTGATTGGGGAGCAATTGTGTTATATTTGGTGTTATCACTCTCACACTCTTTCATCACTCTGGTCACTGGAAATTCAACATGGCACCTCATGGCAACAGACTGTCTGAGGATCTGAAAAAAAAGATTTGTTGCTCTGCATAAATTTGGCTCTAGGCTTTTAGAAGATTTCCAACATCCTGAAACTGAGCTGCAGCATGGTTCAAAAGACCATAAAGTGATTGAACAAGACAGGTTCCACTCAAAACAGGCCTTGCTATGGTTGACCAAAGAAGAGTACATGCTCAGCATCATATTCAGAGATTATCTTTTTAATAGAGACGTTTGGATACTGCCAGCATTGCTGCAGAGGTTAATAGAGTGGGGGGGGGGGGGGTTCAGTCAGTCGGTCCTCAGACCATACGCTGCTTACTGCATCATATTGATCTACGTGGCTGTCGTCCCAGAAGGAAGCCTCTTCTAGAGATGATGCACAAGAAAGCCCGCAAACAGTTTGCAGAAGGCAAGCAGATTAAGGACATGGATTACTGAAACTATGCCCTGTGGTCTGATGAGACCAAGATAAACGTATTTGGTTCAGATGGTGTCAAGCGTGTATGGCGCACCTGGTGAGGCGTACAAAGACATGTGTGTCTTGCCTACAGTCAAGCATGGTGGTGGGAGTGTAATTGTTTGGGGCTACATGGGTGCTGCCAGCTGTGAGGAGCTAAAGTTCATTAAGGGAACCATGATTGAAAAAATGTTCTGTGACATACTGAAGCAGAGCATGATCCCTCTCTTCAGAAATTGGACTGCAGGGCAGTATTCCAACATGATAACGACCCCAAACACACCTCCATGATGACCACTGCCTTGCTAAACAAAATGAGGGTAAAGGTGCTGGACTTTCCAAGCCTGTCTCTAGACCTAAACCTTATTGAGCATCTGTGGGGCATCATCAAATGGAAGGTGGAGTAACGCAAGGTCTCTAACATCCACCAGCTCCGTGATGTCATCATGGAGGAGTGGAAGAGGATTCCGGTGGCTGCAACCTGTGAAGCTCTAGTGACCTCCATGCCCAAAACAGCTAAGGCAGTGCTGGAAAATAATGGTGGCCACACAAAATATTGGAACTTTTGACACAATGTGACCGTTTTCACTTAGGGGTACTCACTTTTGTTGCCAGCGGTTTAGACATTGATGGCTGTGTGTTGAGTTATTTTGAGTGCACTCCAAATTTACACTGTTATACAAACTGTACAGGGACTACTTTACATTGTATTAAAGTGTCATTTCATCAGTGTTGTCTCATGAAATGATATAATATAAAATTTAAAAAAAGTTCAGGGGTGTACTCACTTTTGTGAGATACTGTATATCTTTAGTAAATATAACAGATAAGGAACAAACAATGACTGTACATATGAAACAAGATGGGGAACAGAATGAAGGATATGAGGATGAGCCAAGAGATCCATGCATGCAGGCCCAGGAAAAGGAGACAATGATATCCAACATGAAACATAAAGACTGGAAACTCAGATGCTACTAAAGCTACAACTACTATATCTTATTTTCCTGTTACTATTACAGCCTTCATGAAGAATTACATAAATCTCCATTTTTGTAAGAAATCTACTGCTGAAGTCTGAAGAAGAACTTAGACTAAATTAGTTGTATGATTCCCCAGTAGACACATTCTACATTCTTCATACATAGGTTGTACATGGATGAGAAGGTCCTAGTTCACACTTATCACTGCATATTCTCGCCAGAGATTGAAAGGCTCAGTGCTTTTTGTATTCACCATTGCCATAACCTGTAGGAGGGTACATCAACCTAATTATATTTTATAACAAACTGAATCTACATAAAAATCTGAAAAAAAAAACTGAGTGAAATATAAGTTGTGAGCTCCACTGAGTATACACTACCCTCAGATCCATTGGCACAGCACACTGGAACCTAGGAGGGGCATTTGATTTATAAATCATTGAACCCTAAAAAACATAACAACATGTATTACTATTAAGATGCTGATTACCTTTTTCCATACCAGGGTGGTAAAGCATGAATTAAAGGGGTTGTTCAGCTAATGGCACATGACCGCTGCAAGGAATTAGCGGCTGCGGCATCCATGTCCCATTAGAATCAAGACAACTGGACAACCCCTTTTACTGACACTCAGCAACCATTATTACCTGGCAAGTCCCAAATAAACTAATAAGTGCATCTGTTAAAAATGAATAGAAAGTTACAATCTAAGAGGCTGGATATCGTGTTCTGTCATCGTGATATATTGATAGTTATCCAGGCAGGTTAAACACTCAATTGGTAGCTGCCCGCAGGTTAATAAATGCCACTACGGAAAGTAACCACAGGCATATTGCCAATCCCTGGGGGGAAATACAGGGACAGGATGCATATGGCAGGACTTCAGGTATAATAAGCACTGACTCACAGCAGGATCCGGAGAAGAACCCATAAATTCTATGTGCGTCTGTTTGTAAGTTTTTAAAGATAACAATGGATCATTCACATTTCACCCTTCTTGATCTCTGGCAGTTGTTACAATAACTTTGCAGTGAAGAGTTTGTTATCACTATCATGGGATTTTATGTCATTTCATTACCAAAAATACTTATGGAGCCATTGGTGCTGAGCCTTGTGTTCCAAATATTCTTTTATAAACCCATACAAACAGTGCAAGGCTATGCTTACTTGACAGTTTTATCCATAGGAAAATCTGTTGTTGAATCCACAGCAGAAATGCAAGGCGATAGCTTTACCTTTGTATCGCTGAATTAGACCCATTTAAATGGAGCTAATCTGCATCTAGGCTACCTGACACAAAATGCGACATGTTTCTAAAGTGACATGCCACTTCCTATTTCTCTGCACCATAGATTTCATATCTGCAGCAGGAAAAATCTACTCTATAGTTCAAACTGAAAGAATTTCCATTGAAAACAGTGGGATGAAAATGCCTTGAGGTATTCAGGTGAATTCACAAAGTGAACTATGGCAAGTATTCCTATTGAAAAAAATAGGTTGAAGATGCCATGCAGTTTTAGGCTGGCTTCACACAATGTTTTTTGATGCGTATTTTGCAGCACTGATTGTAAACCAAAACCAGGAAAAAATATAATGAGACGGCTTGTTTCTCTTCTTTGTTCTGGATACATTCCTGGTTTGGGTTTACAATCAGCACTGCAAAATATGTGTAAAAAAAAAAAAATTCCATGGAAAATATGTAGGAACCAGCACTCCAAAAAGTATTAGTTAAAAATGTAGGAAAAAGAGTGCTTCAGCCACACAGCGACGCTTTTTTGCGCACTGCTTGTCGAAATACATGCTGCACAAAAAATGGGGGTGTAAACCTGCCAACAATGATTGAGGTTACCTGTACTGAGAAAAACACATGAAAATAAGCAGCAAAATCAGCACCAAGAGACACATCAAATGCAGAAAATGCATGAAAAACTTGCTTACAAAAGCATGTTCTCCTGTAAATTAAAGGGGTTTTCTCATTACATTACATGATGTTCAGAATAACGGGACAGTGAAAACAAGCAACATTGCAATTGGATGTCATTTGCAAAGCTGTCTTGTTTTCACAGGATTCCTTATGTTCGTTTTTTATAAACACTGTTCCCCAGTGACGGTCGGATTCCTCCTCCTTGCATGTGATAGGCTGGCGGCTGTGGTAATTTACATCCTGTCCGGCTCACGGAAGCGCACATGACAGCATTCAGTGGTAGTTTCGACCTATGCGTGCGGGGTTTGCGCTGTTCACTGACAGTAATCAGTGGTTGTTTCGACATATGCGTGCGGGGTTTGCGCTGTTCACTGACAGCAATCAGTGGTTGTTTCAATGTATGCGCTCACACAGAATGAATTCTCACACGCACACTTTGGGGCGTGTCTGCAGAGAGAAGATCCTACTGGGAGGAGAAACACGGCCCTCTATTTCATAAGCTCTTCTTAGCAAGCAGTATAAACGGCTGCCAAATGATGAAATGATAAAACCCCTTTAAGGGCAATATGTATGAATGGGTATACGCCAGTTCTCTGGCATACTTTGAGCCCTGTCCGACTGTATGAAGAGTCGTATGCCAAATCTTGGTGCAGTCTGCACTAGACACAACACTTTTGAATGTGCCAAAAATGCTCCAAGAATGTGTCAAAGTTTGGCACAAAACTGCCATACAAATGCATACCAGGACTGAGACAAAGTTTGCCGCATTACACTCTATGCACCAAAATGTTGTATTCTACACTCCTCTATAATGATTTAGAAATGGCGTGTCAACGCCAAGTTTCATACATTTCAAAATAGTGAATACACATGGGAAGGATTTTCTGTGGCTTTTCTACACAGATTTAGGACACAAAAAATATTTTCCCACTGAAGTGGATGGTGTAAAATCTGCTCCAAAACCTACACACTCTGTTGCGGAAGATTTCTGCAAAACATCTGTCCCATGTGCATTTATCTTCAACATGGATCACATTGCGATTTCATACAAAAAATCTGTGTGAAAATTCCTTAAATGGAAACATCTACAACTTTCTAATATAGATGGAGGCATATTTGTTAATACGATCTAACGCTTAGTGTAATGTTAGACTAGACAGTCTTACAATGTGCCACATTTATCATATCATGTTTTAGGAAATGGTTCTGTTTGCGGTTTGCGGATTCACCCTTCTTCCTCAACCATTGACGATTGAGCAAGTTTTTTGGAATGCTGGCAGTGTAAAAATACGTCTGGCTGAAATTCAGCTCGGTGTAGACTACTGAGCGGATTTTCTATGAAAGTCTATGTGGATGGTTGACTGTTGGTTTATAGATGTTTTCAAATCCGAAAACCATCTGAAAATCCATCTGAAAACCTTAACATTTGGATGTACCCTTAGATGGCTTACTTTATGCCGCTATCGGTGGCAACATTTTGGTGCACAGCAACACCCATTTTCATGAAGCCACACTCCAATGCCACACCCCTTTCATTAGATAAGACGCAGAAATATCTAGAAACTGTCCAAACACATAATAAATGGTGCAAAGTTTGTACGCAACTATGTTTGGTGCAAATTGTGCCGTAAATCTGGCACAATTGCCTTAATAAATCTGTCTCATTGTGTTTCAATCCCTCACCATTTTCATGATACCTGTTACCTCTGAACCAGAACACTTGCATATAATCAGGGGTACATATGTAGTTTAGCTCTCGGCTGCAGTGTTTCTACAACCCTGTAGTTTGCTACAATGTACTATGCTATTCAGCTCACAGAGCATTGCCTAGACTGGGTAAAATTGTTGTCACCTCTCACATGACAGCAAGAAAAGGTGTGTACAGGTTTATTCCCTGTGCATGTACAATGAACATTTCCATTCACTGACAGCAAGCACAATAGCACACTAATAAACAAAGTCTATTAAAAAATTTCAGAACTTTTCATATACACAATTATTAGTTTTTTTATACTAATCTAAAAAACCTTTCAACCGATTGCTGTTAAGCATATTGCAAAGAACCACTCATATTCATCAGGCAAAAGTATAGACTGAGGCTTAATAATGTATGCCTCAGATATGAAAAGGAATTATAATGGTAAATTGAAGATTTTATGTAATCAGGGCTCCCCTGCACAGATTAATTAGTAAGATTAGTGCAGCAACAGATCATGTCAATGGGTGGCACTGCTGAGCTGGTCCATGAGATTCAGTAGTCTATGACTGTTGCTGGTGTCCTATAGAACACAATATATACATATCTATTTATTTATCACCATTTTGCATATTTGCCTTATATTGTCTAGTCTGTAAGAGTTGCTGAGTAAAATAAAAACTGCATGTGAACAAAGCAAGAATAATTCTCACACTAAGGCTATGTTCACACGGCTGATTGACGTAGTAATTGCGGGGCGAAATCCGTCCCGCAATTACGGCGTGTGTACAGGGGCAGGGCAGAGGCGGGGGGCCGGCAGCTCGCCGTCCTCATAGCCTTTCATTATCCATGGCACTTATCCTGCCAGGATAATGTGCATGTCACTTTCTCCCCGCTCGCCGTATTGTGCGAGCAGGGAGAAGAGACGGAATCCATAGTTCTCTATGAGAACTGTGGATTACCGTAATGACAGGGATGGATTTCAGCCGTATTTGCGCACAGTACAGCGTGAAAAACGGACTGAAATACGCCCCAAGATCAGCTGTGTGAACATAGCCCAAGGGCGACACGTCAGAAAAGAGGCGCCGCCATGCCAGTTTTAAGGCACATTAAATGAGTGTATAGTGCGTCTGAATGAATGAACCTGTCAAAAATCTGGTGTGTGGTATACCTTGCATAGTATAATTGATGTGCCTAACTTAGGCGCATAGCATATCATTGCTGGCATATTTGATGCGCCTACTTTAGGCGCATTCAAATGTGTCGTGCCTGACGTATAATGCAGCTAGTTTTGGTGTATGACAGTTCATTTATATAGAAAATAGGATGTCAACAGATATTTTACTCAAAATACACCAAAAAAATGGCGCAGCACTAGTGGGACATGTATTGGCACTAGACTGCACCTGTATGTATGACCTGCAGAAGAACAGACCAGGGTAAAGGTGGTGCCTGAGCCAGTCTTGTCGTATTGGCTCTACACTGCCCTGTATGTATGACCTGCAGAAGAACAGGTTCATACATTCTGGTGCTTTCTACACTGCCTTAAAGCTATTTAGAACTGGCATGTCAGCGCCAAAGTTCATACATGTCGCCCATGGTGTGCAGATGTTGCCTGTGAGTATGTGGGAAATATTTTCCTATCAGGTTTATCTAATTCTGAGAGCATCCCCCATCTTTTTCTCTATACTATGTGCTCCTGGTAAGAAATATCTTTTGTCATTGAATTCATTGTACAAATTAAATGAACAATAACAACAATATATAAATACTGGTGTTACAGTTGCTTTTGTCACAGTTTGGTGTAATAGTAGTACAGCTGAAAACTGCAACTTTAATGCTCATCTCCTATTATGTATAAGGCCCCATTCACGTTTAGTTTTTTTGCCCCTTTTTGTGGTCTATTACACTTTTGTGTCCAATGCAGAAACCATATACATTCACTTAATAAGACAAACGATAGGTCTACATTTGTCCTATGGAAGTCTATGGCTCTATTGTGCTACATTGCAGCCTCACTATGGTATCCCCGCAGCAGTCAGAGGGACTTATCGCCTTCTCTCCTATGGGAAGTTAGTAGTTCTGGACTATAAACCATAATGTCCTGACATGGTGTGGTGTGATGCGAGGGTGTACATAGCATAGAAGCAGCTCATGCAGTCACTATGGGTTCTCTGGAGAAGCCTGATCCAGGTTTGTTGTTTTAATAGATAATGAGAACTTGTAAAGGATCTTCTCTCTATAGGCCTTACAACTTTAGGAAACAAGGGTATGGAGAATTAACGCAAAGGTCATAGAATGAAGGAAAGCTGCGGCAAACAATTTTCCTAGTGTACCTAGTCGTTAGTGGTTTGTACATGTTAAAGGGGTTGTCCAGCACAGCACTTACCTCCCACTCAGCTTAATTGCAGTGATGATGCCGCCAGCCCCTTGCATTGTTCTTCTGTTTACTTACGACTTTGGGCAGTTGGCTCATGGGTGCTGCAGCCATTGATTGGATACAGCGCTTATGTCCTTGTCTGGAGCCAGAAGTAGTCAGAAGAATCGGTCAGCCGGCCGGAGGCATCCTATTAATGGGGTGCTCGGTTACCCTTTTAAATGGCATCAGGGGTAGACATATGCACTGCCACTGTTTTAAACTCTATGGGACTACAAAAGACAACCCAAGTACAACACTGATGTCACGTCAGAGGAGGTGCAGTGGGCCCTGACTGCAACTCAGCCCACTGTCCCTGCCTACTTGGCGTGCTCCCTAGATGGCAAACCCCCAAATGGGCAGCAGACTCTACGCTACTAAGTGCAGGGCCATCAGGAGAAAGCAAGGTCGATCAGTCTGGGTCAGCAACAGTACGGGTACGTCAGGCCAAAAATCAGAAGGCAAAAGAATAACGAGAAACAAGCCGAGGTCAGGTAATAAGGAACGCACAATCAGAGAAAACAAGCAGGGATAATCTTTCATAGGCAAAGCCAGCCAGTTCTGAGGTAGTTTAAATGGTGTGCCCGGACACCACCCCAGCAGTCAATTGGTGCGGTCTCCAGGCCCTCCTATTGGCCTGTGCGACACTTTCTCTGATCTGAGTAGAAGCAGAGCTGTCACTCCTAGGCTCATCAGCAAAGCTTCTCCCAGGGTGTGTTGACAAGCCAGGGGAATTAACCCCTGCAGAGCCTTGCACCTTAGATGCAGGTACGTGAATCGTGACAACTAACCTATCTCCATCAGTCCTACAGAATTAATGTAGTGGGTATTCCTGAGCACAGCTCCAATCAAATGGGGAACTTGGGACCCCTGTTCTCATGATTTTCTATCCCCTTTAGTAGGACTATTTATAATTCCTTTGATGATCACAAATAGCCTAATTTTGTTCTAAAAAATCATATTGTCCCCTTTCTCTAAAACTTATATTTATTGGTGACCCTAATGATTGCCCCATAGGGTCCAGATACATAGCAGCCACTTTTTATTATGGATTGTGTGGATAATGTTTTGATCTTTTATGCTCTGATACTTGTTTCTTATGAAAGAGCCCCAAAATCTTCACTCAGTGCACATTTTCTTATTTCCTTTTACATGTGTAAAATGTATCACCACAGAGGCAGGAAAAATTACTTGAAAATGTAGTGGAGTAGAAAATGGGAGTTTTATAGAAATACTGGGACAGTTTAGCAATAGTGCATGGCTGCTTCTTCAGAAAGCAAAGCAATGTAAAGCAACAAGCAGCTACAGGTTGTGTAAATTCTGTCAAATATGATAGTATGTCAGTTTGTCATCTTATTAGTGATATACATCTACTGGATATATGTTTTACCTTGAAGGGCTGGTTTATGAGCAGTCCTCGGGGTGATAGCGCACTCCTTCTACCACAGCTGACACTTGCCGATTTAGCTCTTGCCTTAAAGCCATAAGACCTTTTTTTTAATGGGGCATCATGGAATCACTATATGTTCAGTGTTACCTTTGATTTATTGTAGCACTCACTTTGCTTTACCTTCATTATATATATATATAGTTTACGAACACCCACTACATCAGATTGCTTATATATATACATTTACAAATCATGCATAGCTGTTGCCATACTATACATCCGAATACAAATCATACATATCAGTGGTTGAGCTAATATTAATACACTAAAACACAGTGTTGATGAAAGCAAAATACTCTCTAATGTTCAACAGAAGGAAGAAACCAGAGATACTTTAAGAAATCCACTGGGCATCTTTTTCTGTACAATTTGCACTAAAAGCAGCATCGTTACTGCAGAGCTGGCCTCCCCAGGGCTCCCGGCCTTGAGATGAAAAACAGCAAACACATAACAATAATATAGCAGTCATGTTGGTTGTCTATTAGGGTTATCACTCTTCTTCTTTCCAAATCAGACCGTAAGAAATATTAATTAGATTTTTTTATTTGTTCCGAAAACTGTGTTGATGCATGAATTGTGGTTGCATTTATGTAAATCACATGTATGACCTGTTGTTTGAAGCATTTTTACAGTAGTGGGTCAAAATGCTAAAAGTGGATATGAGCAACATGTTACATCTAAAGGCAAGTATTTCCAGTAGCCAAAATGGCACAAAATGTTTGCAATTTGGTTGGTGGGAGAGCCCAAAAAATACTATGGACTTGGTACTTGGTAATCATCATAATGGCCTGAATGGCCTAGGATTTCATAGCATCCAAAAGCAAACCAGTTCTCGTGTCCTGTTTAAGCCTTTAAAGGGGTTGTCTCACCATGCAGTTTTACAAAGCCACAGCCAGCTTCAGACTCACACTTCCTGGTTAGGCTGTGGGTGGTTCTACAGTAGTGATTGACATATAATAATAATAAATAATAATGACAATTTTTATTAATATAGCGTCAACATGTTCTGCAGCACTTTACAATTTAGAGGGTATTAGTACAGACATTACACACTAAAAAGTACTTACAGATGAGATACAAGGGGCCACATGTATGAAAACTGTCTAGGTCTAAAATTCACTTTGTTGCCCATAGCAACCAATCAGAGCGCCTCTTTCATTTCATATAGTGCTCTGGAGGAATGAGAGGGGAGCTCTGATTGGTTGCTATGGGCAACAAAATGAATTTTAGACCTAGACAGTTTTCATACATGTGGCCCAAGGTGTGAGGGCCCTGCTCGCGAGAGCTTACGATCTATTATCATATCAGCTCTATTATTTCTAGTTGATGCTGTTACAGTGACACGATTGCAGGAGGTTTATAAATTGTAGTTTTAGACTACAGAGCTCTAAAGAGTTAAAGCTTGTCAGTAAGTAATATAAACAAGCTCCTTAACCCCTTAATAAAGTGAATGTGTCATTTATACTGCATAGTAAACCCTGGAAAAATATTGTATAAACATCTCTCATTTTGTTCCATTCCACCCAAAAACATTTCTTTGGTTTCCTGTTACAATGTATAGTATGTTAAATGGTATGATTTAAATTAAAACAAGCAAGCAATGGTCTCCTGACCCTGATCAGTTGCTCTACATTGCCTTCCCTCTTTCCTTCTGCCTTGCTCCATTACTTCCTGTACTTGACCTAGCTAGTCTCACTAGATATTGCCTTCAATATATCTCTCTGTTTTTGACGGATTTTCATTGATTTGCAGATAGATATGCTACTCTCTTTTGCCAACATCACTTCTACATCCTATACCACTCAGTCTACTCTAAGGTATCCAACTAGTTGAGTCCAAGTGTTATGTCAGAGGAGGTGCAGTGGGCCGTGACTGCCACCCAGCCCACTGTCCATGCCTGCTTGGCGTGCTGCACTAGATGGCAGACCCCAACTGGACGACAGCCCCTATGCTGCTAAGTGCAGGGCTGTCAGGGAAAACACAGAGTCAATCAGTCCGGGTCTAAACGGTGCGGTAACGTAGAAGCCAAGCGGATGGTCAGAAACAAACCGGGGTCCAAATACGGTGGGGAGCACAGTACAAAACCGGAAGCAAAGCGAGGTCAAGAACAGGCCGCGGTCATAAACACGGGAAACAACTATACGCAAGGATCACAGGGAAAACAACAAGGGAACACCTTTGACATCCAAAGCCTGGAGGAACTGGGGAGGTTTAAAAGGTCTGCCCGGACACCACCCCCACAGCTGATTGGTGCGGCATCCGTGCCCTCCGATTGGTCCTGAGAGCTGTCACTCCTGGATCAGGAGCAGTACCTCTCCCAGGGTGTGGTCCGAGGCCAGACCTATTAACCCTCACAGGTCGTTGCTTTAACCGGTGGAAGGCTGCCCAGACGACGTATCCTGACACCAAGCTTCTTTTCATGGGTTCCTGGTGAAGAATGGGAGGATCCCTTAAATTCCGCACCTCACTTTAGTCAATTTCAGTCCTAGCTTTCAAGGTGCAGCTACATAACAACAATAGGTGGTAGGGCTGGTCACCTTTCCTCAGCACAGTGATCTCTTGGCACGCACACAACTTTCTCCCACACAAGCTAATTTTCTAAGTAAGGTTTATATCTAGGTATGTGCTGTAAAGCAAATGTCTAAGCACATCTTAGATGGGTTGACTGCTCCCATAATCATGTAGAAGATAGAATAAGAAAAACTACAATTAAGGAAAAAAGATTAGAAAAAAAGATAAATTTCAGGCAACATTCTAAATAAAATTAAGTAATTTGTCCTCTTTAACAAGGTTATTTAGACCGTGAAAATAAAGAGGAGCTAAATCTATAATCTCTCAGAATGAAAATTGGTTTTGTTCTACAATGGGTGTAAAAATCCCCCATCATAATCGAGCCACAGCAATAGCTACATAACTGTTGTAAATCACTATAGATTATCACTTTTACATGCATGGATGGAGGTGCCTTAAATTGTACCTGTCACTGATAGACACACACAGTTTACTTATCTTTTTTGTCACGTCTTAATATAACTCATAACCCGGTTTATGCTACAGAGACAGCAGCTGTGAATGCATCTTTGTAAAGTATCCCCGTGTTTGCCTGTAAACACAATTTTGCAGTTTACATGTAGATATAATCTGGATGTAAAGTTGCGTAATTTTCTAATATCTTTTAAAATTTACCTCGTACCAATCCCAAATTTCAGTTAGAAATTAGAGTTCATTATTTGCAGGGGGTAGCCAAAATATACAAGCTCCTGATGCAAGTTTTTCTAAATACCAGCCCTCATTTATTGTGGTTGCACCAAAAAAGTGTCTTAAAATGCTGCAAAAAGTGGCGAATTTTTATCGCAGCATATCACATACACATTTATTATGGATTTAAGGGTGCTTTTACACAATGCGATTTTGGTGCGTTTTTTCACTTGCGATTAAACTACCTTTATTACCAGCAAGCTTCTTTCAGTTATCTAAACTGTTTGGAAAGGTGTTTCAAGTGGTTGATTAATTAGGGCTTGTCCCAACAGCAAGGGTTATTGGTTGGTTTTTCAGACAGTTTGCAGTTTTAGAAACTGTCTGAAAACCGACAAGCAACGCTCCCCATAGACTTTAATAGAAAATCCGTTCAGCAGTCCCCACTGAACAGATTTTCTGCCAGATGTTCTTTCACACCACTGGCAGTCTGAAGAACTTAGAACATGATCATGTTCTGCCCAGTTTTCGGGCAGAACATGAACATGTGAATGTGAAGGGGACGGCTTGAATCCGCAAACTGCAGACAAAAGCTGCCTCCCTACATGCCAAAAAAATACATAGTACCGGTCGGATTTTCCAATATTTTGTTAGTGCTGTGGGAACGCTCCTTTAATGTGTTTAGATTACATAAGACATCAAACACAATAACTGATTATTCACTTGTTAGACCTTTCCAACTATTTAGATATCTGAACGGAGCTTGCTGGTAATAAAGGTAGTTTAATTGCTGTGTATTACTGCAAGTGAAAAAGCACCTCAAAAACACACCAAAACTCCATTGTGTGAAAGCATCCTCAGACACTTTCTGCAAACTGCTCACCAGGGGTGTGGTTTAGCAAAAAATTGAGGATGGCTTTGTGGGGAAGTGGTTGTGATCACAATGAGACACACTGGGCCAAAATCTATACCAAAAAATTACCTAACTTTTAGACAGTGATATTAAATGAGGGTCTCCCTGTTTATTTAGTGCCCATATAAAGCAATAAATCTTTGCATAAGAGAATTAGATAAAGCTCAGCCAGAACACGAAATGTAAGACAGCATTAAGTTATATAAGCTCTGACATCATAACAACATCACCTGGAACTGGTGACTAGAAGAAAGCTGAATGCAGCTCTGGAGCAAAATATTTGCTGCAATTCATAATTAGTAAAAGATAAGTAATATAATGTATTGCACTGAGATCATACCCTAAACTCTCCTTATGTAGCGAGCCTTAAAACTGATCTAATACCTGAATATACTGCTCTATCCAAACCTCTCTTATTGGTAGGCTTGTTTTTTATACACCTTATCAATTACCACTGCCAGAAGCAGGACCCAAAAGGTTGCCTGTTGGCATTCTGTTGAAACATAGTGATCACTAAGTTCCCTTCACGGTCCAGATCCTCTCTGTCCACCACTCATGCAGGCACGGTGACAAATAAAATATACTGCTTCTATGGCTGCCATATTGGTTACAACCCAGCATACCAAGTAACAAATATGACCAGGAACTGGCTTAACAGAAAGAAACAGATTTTCAATTTGTAGTAACTTTAAAGTGTGTTACTTGGAAAGTTAAGTAACTGCCAAATAAATATTCCTAATTTTGCAGATATCCAGCTTTTCTAGTTTTCGGAATAGCAAACTTGCTACAATGACACCTTTATTGCAGTAGAAAAAGACATATTGGCTGTTGTGAAGCCTGGAAGAGCTGAGTTACAACCTCTGCAGGAACTGGCAGACCAATAAGTTGATAGTGTATGTTCACACAGCGTATAGCGGAGTGTACTTGTGCTATGTGGCAGATGTTTTAGAAGGATGCACTGGCCAGCGCATACTTCTAAGGCGCTACGGGGCCGGTCCCCATTCACTGTGATTTTCCCCAGCGTTTAAGCATTTAAGTTATCTTTTGCAGAAAATGGTGCTGCATCGCAAATGTAAGGAATGGAGAATGCTTGTATTTTTTTTTTTAAAGTGCTAAAACGTAACAGAACCTGACATATTTGGTATCACTGGAGTCATACTGACCTGCAGGATACAGATAACACATCATACCAAGGAGTAAACACCATAAAACAGAACCCCAGAAACATGGCGCAAGTATGTTTTTTTCACATTTCACTACAGTATGCCAAAAGAAAAAGCTTACGTATGTGTCTATGTAGATGGAAAAATTAAAAAGCTATGGTTCTTGAAAGGCGGAGAGGAAAAAAGGAAGAGACAAAAAATTATGACTGGCTGCAGGAAGGGGTTAACTCCTTAACGACCGCCCACCAACTTTTGACGTCGGGCATTTCAGGTCGTTCGTCTGCAGCGAGACGTTTTTTGACTGTGTGCTGTCCTGATCACTGCCTGTGTCAGACTGACACAGATTATAATGTATTAGCATATATTAATATGCTAATACATTACTAAGTGTAAAAAAAAAAAAGTAACAGATCTCCCTTCATGGGATTTAAAAAAAAAAGTAAAAAACAAAAAAAAATATATAAAAAAAATAAAAAAAAAATAAATATTTAATAAAAAATAATTACACACACAAAAAAAAAACCTACACATTTTAGGTATCCACACGACCTTAACAACCTGTAGAATTAATCTAACAAGTTATTAAGTGTGAAATGTGAATGGTGTAAAAAAAAAGTAAATAAACCAAAAAATGTAAAAAAAAAATAAATTCTGCAATTATTTATAAGTGAACTTAAACTATTCCCCCATAAATTACAACTTGTCTCGAATAAAACGAGGCCTCATACAACTGCTTCATTGAAAAAATTAAAAAGTTACAACTGTTGGAACGCAAGGAGGCAAAAACTAAAAGATTTTCTGGTCATTAACTACTTTTCAGGTGTTCGGCTTAAGGGGTTAAGGATTGGCTTGGGAGAACAGTCTTAGACCATTACAACCCATAATGGTTCTATGCAATGATTGTAGCAATTATAATGTAACGCGCCAAGTTTTCTAATTCTACATAATAGATCCTTCTTCTTTGTAATTGTGATAACAGATTTAGTTCACTCTCTTGAGATCTCCTTCACCTCTGGCGCTTGAGATTTTTCTATAATAAAAAAAGTATTAATCTCAGATTCTGCACCTACATCCTTTCTTTAAAATAGTCACCTGTGCAAAGGACACATTTTGATTCCCTCTCTATTCTCTCTCCCTACCAAGCATGTTTCATTACAGCTACTATGTATCTTTCCTCCAATAAATCTTTAAGAAGCCAGTATGTAGTTAATGTCAGTGCAGAGGAGGGTGGAAGGAGAAGAGAAGATGTCAATTACCCCAGTTGGAGATCTTGCCGTAGGCATAGTGTGCTGTTTAGCAACCTTTCATTATTATTGGTTATGCTGGATCTGAACTTTAGCACACTACTTTTAGCAGGTATTTTATTTTATTTGTTGCTGACATATCATGTATGTAGCTTAACGTTAATGGATATCAATGTGCAGTCACATCTCAGCACTCTTCTTAGCACTGCTCCTCTGAAAATTAACCCAGAGATCTCTGTCATGTTCGCAAACAATATCCACGTGAAATCTCAACACTGCTTCATTGCTAAAGGTGTTATCCAGAGGTCACAAATTCTGAAAATACAAAAACAACACTGTGGTTGGGTTTTAGATTTCTCCATTTTCATAATTTACTCTTCTAAAGTGGATTTACAATCGCAATTATAATATTTGATGTATGTTAGCACATCAGAGAGTAGAACAATAGCCAAACTTGAGGTAATAGGTTTTTCTTTTTTTTTTAAAGTCACAAAGACATTGGCATTTTTTTTCCTTTTTTTTTTCGTGTGGCACTGATCGGCTGCAGCAGCCATGGGTTACTGCCTGTCTGTCACGGATGCCCCTGCGACCCTCGTCCCGGGTCGCAGGCGCATCCGTGCACCCGAGCGGCGCCGCGTTCCCCTACTCCTTCGGGAGCGTACTTACCCGGCCGCGCTCCTGCTGCAGGCTCTGTCCCACGCCGCGCGCGGTCCCGCTCCCTAGGGCGCACGCGTTCCGGCAGTGTTAAATTTAAAGGGCCAGCGCACCGGTAATTGGCTATTGCTGGTCGCTGCCCTATTTAAGCCTGCCTCTTCCTGGTTACCCTGCCGGATCTTTAGTGCCAATAGCCTATTGAGAAAGCGTTGCAGAGTCTTGTCTGATTACCGTGTACCGTACCGTTTGCCTCCGTTCCTTGACCACGAATCTTGCCGCCTGCCCTGACCTTCCTGCCTGTCCACTACCACAAACCTTGTTGCCTGCCCTGACCTTCCTGCCTGTCCCCGACTACGAGCCTTTCTTAATATTTTGTACAACGCAACACCCCGGCTGCCTTCGCAAGCAAGTAACGTCAGGGGTAGCGACCTGGTATATTCCCGCAGCAGCAAGTAAATCCCGCTATGCAGCGGGCTCTGGTGAAAACCGGGACCTACATAGATTCCGCTCCATGGAGTGGCTTACGCCATCGCTTGCAGTGGTCCAGAGGATCCACTATCTCCGACCGTGACGCTGTCATTACCACTTGGGTCTGTTTACTTCCAAACGTTAACATCAGACAATGGCATGTAACTGCAGCAGTCACCAACCGACCATCAGTAGTCAGAGGTAAACAGAAAATCGGGGGAGACCTCCGGCAGCATCAGCACTGGAGTGGTAAAGTAAGCATACATTGTTTATTTCATAGCAGCAGCTTACATTTTTCGAAAAAAAAAAAAAGACCTGGAGATGCCCTTTACAGTTGATGGCCAGCATGGCTGTACTTTCTTTTACTATTGTAACCAAAGAGATGATGCCCTTCTTCCATTACTGCCATCCCAGTCTATGTAAAATATAATAGGATGGCAGTAAACCATTGATGGATTTATTGTTATGAATACCTATGCATTAATTACCAGAAGCTTTCTCATCACTTAAGGAAGGAATCATAAAAAAAGTTTTATCCTCATTCCTGTTAGCGAGCTATACCTTGTAAATAGCAGTGCAATTGATTTTCCTGCCCTCACTGTTATTAGTGAACTATTTGCACCATTCTGCTTCTCGCTTGCTCTATTTGACTATCATTCTGACTTGCTGAAACTTAAAGGGGTTATCTGGTTGTAAATTTAGCTAGCTTAAGGAGGGTAAGAAATAGTAAGAAATAAAGCTCAGTGGCCACTTCTGTCTGAGAGCATCCTGCTTGAAGCCTCACAATGGCGAGGTGCTGTTGATCAATTGTAAGGTGTTGTCTTACAAAAGGAGTGGTTTCATGATGTCAAAATGTCAACAGCATGAGGAGGAGGACTGTTTAAATCCCAATTCAAATTGATCCCCTAAATTTATTGGGTGATTCAGGGATCAAAAACCTGGTGGGAATTTAGCTATTAAGCTCCTTGTTAGAGATAAGCAAGTTGTGCAAAAAGTACAGAAACACTGAACAGTAGGACACATGCCTTCTAACGTTAGAGATGTTCTCATTTAGTTCATTAAAAAAAAATCAAGACATTTTACACTGATACTGTCATTAGAATAAAAAGAGAAAGTGACTTCCTTTCCACAACTATTGTAAGCCCCGAGTACTGATCAAATGTTATAGGTCAAGCCAAAAGTGAGTGGGACATTGCACTTATTAAGGTACCTGTAGGGAAATCAACTTAACTGCTATTTACAACTTAAAACTCATTCGAAATTCAAAGGTGTGGGAAGAGTGCTTCTTCAAAAAAGGGACCTTAATTTTCTACATACATGTTTTAGTAAATAAATTTAATTACAAAAGGGGGGTGTCTCACACCCCCGATTCAAACCTCGTCCTGTTTTTTTTTTTTCTTTTTGTTTCAAGGCGTTTTACTGGCTTCCCACTGCATAGAACCAGTTCTGTAGCAAGCAACCATTGGGGCAGCCTATCAGGAGAGAATCAAACATCTGTACTATAGCGACCGAGGACGGTGCGCCCATACAAGGGGGGAAAATTCTCAGAATAGGTAGAATACTTTTTAAAAAAGACATATTGCAAAGTGTTTTGTTTTTGCCAGATCTTTAACATAAAAAGCAATCCTTGTAGTGATACAACCCCTTTAATAATAATTTAATTCAGTATTATATAATAATATTTTAATATTCTAAAATAATTTTTTCATGAAATGACAATTCTGGAGCATCTTGTCTAAGAACTGTATATCATATCATTGGAAAATATATGATGCAATTAAAAAAGGTATTAATCTTTCCCTTGTCAAAGGGGCATGTATCCGCAAAGATTTACAATGCCCAATAAGTGCTGACAATGTCACACAGTGCTGACAACGACACACTTTAGTGACAAGAAATATAGTAACGCCCAGTTGTCAGTTTATGGTTACATTTCCCAGAAAAGCAACAGGAATGACAAAATGGTCTAAGACAGATACAACACTAGCCCCAGTACACATTTGAGCACCCCCCTACCATCAGCAAAAACCTTTTTCCCGGGTCCTTATAAGGCTAGTTCACAGGGCTATTTGGGGGGTGGACGGGGGGGGGGGGCCCGGCACCTCCCCGGCCATAACTTTTACTAGGGGCGCTAACGCGCTAAAAAAGACCTGTCACTAACTCCCCCCGGCAATTCGCCGATAGGGAGAGGAACTAATCCATATTTCTCATGAGAACGGTGGATTACCGTAATGACTGGATTATTCCGATAATTGCGCAGTACGGCGCTAATTACCATAAAATACGTCCCTTTTAAGGGGGAAAACAGGCCAAATTCAGAAAGTAATATTCATTTTTTGACGCTGCATTAGCTGAGGGCCATTTTAGCGGGCACCATGGTGCACATTTTTAGGGGGGCACTGTTAGGGTAGGCACTGAGGGGGGGGCCCCAAATGGAGCTGTGTATGGTATTTTAAGCAACCTAAATGCCAAAATGAGCAATCCTGTAAAACTTGTTCTTATATTATCTCTGGATTTTTTCCCTCAAAGGTGTATTTAGTTCTGACACAATCATGGCAGATCCACAAGATAGACCATAACAATTTTGATGGGTTAACCCCAAAGGGGGGGAAAGGTTGGAGAGGAACTTTAAAGTCGTTCTCTCTCTAGTTATAGTTGTGAAAAGGCCACTTCTATAACCTCCTAAAGATTACAATGAAAATAGGCACCTTATTTCTTCTCTCTAGAGTACTGAGTAGGAGATCCCTCATTCTGATCTTGATTATTCCCTAAAGTGGAACCAAGACTTCAGCCTTTTTGGGTATTTAAAATTTGAAATCCCCTAAAATTCGACATTCCCCTGGGGCAGGGGGGGGCGATCCCCCCGGAGGCCGAGGTCCGCTCACCGGGGGGGCGCCACGGCCGCTCGCCCGGGGGACAGCCCCTATTGCATGACCATTTTATAACCCCCGCGCAAAGTCAGCATTTCCGGGGTACAGGGGGGGAGGCAGAAACGATTTTTTACCTTCCTGCCTTCCCCCCCTGTTGTTCAGCGTCACGGGGGCGCCCTTTCACGCCCCCTGCAGCTGGGATCTCCTTTGGTCCGCAGCTCTGCCGGCTGAGTAATCCCTGGAGCTGGTGACAGTGAAAGCGGATGATGACGTCACCTGTTACACGCCACAACTCCCGAGCTGGATGGGGGACCCGGGGAAAGGGTGATACTTTTTTTTTTTATTTTAGAATTAGCTACTACCTGGGTATAGGGCATCTACGGCTACAGAGGCATCACCAGGCACGGGGGGATTTACTGGGTATTTGGGATCTAATGCTACGGGGCATCACCGGTAAAGGCCCCACCGGGTACCGGGCATCACCGGGTATATGGGGTCTACTGGCTTTTTGGGGCCCACCCGGGATGGGGGCTATCCGTTTAAGGAGCTACTACATGGGAAGGGGGCATTGTCGGCTACAGAGGGTACTACATGGGTACCTAAGGTACTATAGATGGGAGTTTGTGTAAGTAGAATTGGGAGAGAAGGCGAAAAAAGGGGGAGTTTTAAAGGGGTGAGTCATAATAAAAATGACTTATTGTTTAACTCACATTTTATTTTAAACACTTTTAGGAATTTTTGGTTATTTTTTTTTTAATTTTAGTCACTTTCGTATTTTTTTAATAATTCTTTAGTCCTTAGTTTTCACTTGGCCAAAGCTAATAAACGCGACACTTCCTGCTCTGTTTTTGAGAGCTTTTCAGCAAGTGCCATTATCGTAAAACAGGGGCAAAATGAAAGGAGACCCCATTGTGTAAGATAACACAGGATCCACCAAACAAAGGAGAGTCACAGCTCCCCCCCTCTCCCCTCCCCTTTACAGGAAAATTCTCCTATATAAGTTTTGGCATAATCGTCTTAAGAATCCCCATGTCCATAAGCGCGTAAGTTCTCTCTGAGCTTTTAAAGCATGCAAGCAAAAAAAGTCTTCCCCCAATTTATAAGCGGCCCAATAGAGAAATCTACAATCGGAAATAAAAAAATTGAGAGGAAAAAATTATGTTCAGGGGGTTGATTTAATAATAAAAAAAAAAAAATTTTCAACAGATTCCCCCTTTAAGGGTTTTTGTTTGTAAATTCTAAGTGAAAGGGGGGCCCGGAGAAGACGTATGGGGTCTGGGGACAGATGGGGGAAGAAAAAGAAAAAGAGAACAACTTCAGAGACGTCTCTGAAGTGCCCGGATGTAACTTACTGTCCAGAGCCTTTACAGCTGGGATCCACCACGTATAGTCACTGTATCCGGTAACATGGTTGTAGTATAAAGGTTATATTCATAAAGGTCAGTTTTTATTATTCAGTCACTACGTCGGGGATAGGTGGGGAAAAGTGGTCAGATGTTGGTATTCGGCCAGGGGCCGGTGTTTTTTTGGGACATTTGAAAATTCCCGGGATTTCTGGTTTGTGAGCAGTGTTTATTTGGGTCTGAGACTATTTTTGAGTTTTAACATAGCACAGTTGAAAGCTTTTTTAATTTTTTGATTTTGGTGATTTTGATTTTCACGTGTTGCATTAAGTTTTGGAGGAGGGGGGGGGGGGAAAACCCCCCGCCGAGTTTTAAATTAGTAAACGGCCCTGGGTCATGGATAGGGTCCCCTAAAGTTTTGGGGGCCCGGTGGGTAATGTGGCCTTGCCATAAAAATTTTGGGGCAACCCCCCTAAAGGAAAACTGCCCGTGATTTAAAAATAAAAAATGGGCAAACCTGTCAAAATCCTTCTTAAAATAATTTCGTTCGTGTCCCCCTATTGGCTTTTAAAAAGCATTAAAAACTCCTCCCCATATAAATGAAATTGGCTTCATTAGCTGGGGCCAGTCTGGGTACTTTGGGTTTTGAACTTCGGGAATAGTTTTGACTAGACAGTTCTGCCTCATACCATCCTGCAGACAGTGAGGACACTGATGTTACGAGGCAGCTGATTCAGCTCTTTCCTTATCGGTCAGATGGATGGCTGTGATAGGTTTGACTTGGCAGTATCACAAAATCCTGAGAGCTGCCACGGCCAACGTAGTGACAGGAGAATGCAATCTGCAAAAGGAAATGACACAAGGACAAAGATCTATAGACTCCTAACACCTATGCAGTCAAAATGATGCCAGCTATAAAAGACAAATGCATGGGTAGGGGCCAAATTCACATCCTGTAGTAATATATTAAAAGGCATCTATCACAGGACTTGTTTATGTAGCATAAAATATACTGCTATATAACAGAGCGCTATTAAAATGGAAATTCTGTTCTTCATTATATCTTCTGGCTTGTTAAAAGTATTTAAAGTGTAAAATTATACTTTAATGTTAAATATATGAGACATTTTTGAAGATATTGGGATTGTACTATGAGATGAATAGAACAGGTGTGGATAAACAGTCCCCTTTAAAGGGGGTTGTCTGATTCTATTTTTATTTTAAAGCAATATTCTATAGTTATAGTTTCTGACAGTCTTGCTTCTTCTGAATTGGGACATCATGCGGCACTTTCTAATGTCACCGATCGGAAGGAGCTGCCAGATGGTGAAGTCAAGCAGCGGCACATAACTGATGCGGCTGCAGTGGTGACTAGTGATGAGCGATCACTAAAAAAAATCTAGATCGAGTCGATTGCCGATTTTAAAGAAAATCGTGTCGATTTTTTATTTCGATCAATCGCCGATTCTCTTTAAAGTCAATGGAAGAAGATGATCAGGTTAATTTTTATACCAAAACAGGTGAGGAAAAGCTGGAATTACCATCCAGAACAGTAAACTGTAAACTGGATACATGGTACAACTTAGTGAAGACAATTTGGCTCTAAGAGTCACAGAAAAAAATTCACAGGCTAAAATAATTCATTCCTTTCAATGGCTAACTGAAAATATGAGGACAACGTAGCTATAGAAGGTACAACGGTAGCAGCTGCTACGCGACTCCTTTGACACATAAGAAGACACTGGTATTGGAAATGGCACATGGTAACCGGCAGGAGTCCCCTATCACTTTTTGCACCAGGGTCCAAGAACATGTCATATATGTGGTGGCAGCAAGAACATCCCAAAGGGGAACACAGAGATTCAGTTGGCAGGGTCATAGTTATAGGAGGTGCAGTGGTAGCCAGGGCTGCCGTCAGTCATCTATTAACTGTTTCAAGGTCCCAGGCAGCTAGATGAAATGGGGTTCCCACCCATTACTCGTTCCTATTTTTAAAATATCACTGGGCCCTTTTTTGATTAGGCCCCTGACAGGAGTACTGCCCTATTGGCACCCCTGGTAACCCTTTTACAGAAGCCTGACCCCAAAACCAGCAAAAAGGACCCTATGGACACCTAGAATAAAATTTGCAAAAATGAGTATTTGAAATAAGAATTTTTTCAATACAACCTTTACTATTTCTGTCTTTTACAGTGGCCTGACCGCAAAAGCAGCAAAAATGACAGAATAAAATTTGCAAGAAGAAATTAGTATTTGAAATAAGGATTTTTGCAATCATCATCACACGTGACTTCCTCATCCTGACAGTCTACATCCTCAAGCTGTGGGCTAGAAGCCACAGGCACTGCGAGGCATTGCTGACAGCTTGGGATTTCTGCCGACTGACCAGTCTCCTTCTCATCTTTTGAGGGCATCAGCGATTGGCGATCAGAGGAGACAAAATCATTCTCTTTGGCCTCTTGATCTTTTGAAATGGCTTCTGACCCCAGCCACATTGTGTCAACAAAGAGGTCTTCGGAATATGGATTATCCACAGTGGTCTATACATTGGTTGACATTTGGCTTTGTTTGCTTCAGGTTGGACTGATGATGACGATGACCATTTGTGGCCGTGACTGAGAGGACATGGAGGTAAAACCGCTGTATGCAGGTTGTGTTAACCACTGAAGAACAGATTGGCGACGCTCTTCAGTACTGACATTCACAGGGATGACAGGCCTGACAGTCCTGCGACTGATGATGTGCTCGCTTGTGTATTGTCCGAAGCACTGGAAGGAGTGCCTTGTCTCGTACCTCTAACTCCAAATCCTACCCCCTCCTTGATCGCTTACCACCTCTAGTTCACTCCATGTTCAGAAAGATAACTATTTAGAAGGTCAAGATTTGTTGAAGTCTCTTATTGAAGAACTGTACTCCAAAGACAGCAAACCACAAGTCTTCTTAAATCCCTATAATTTCCAACTGGCAACTAGGATTAGAAAAAGAATCGAAATGCAGTCTTATGGAAGAACTCCAACACCAAATCAACAGTGTTCTTGCTTCAGTCCTTGTAATTTGTCCACAAGCTGCCCCCAGAACCAAGTGCCCCCCTCCCAAAACTGCAGCAAGGAACTTTTGGGCAATGCAAAGATACAGTATGCAGCTACAGCTACATCAACATCTCTGACTACTACTGTCTAGGCTTCCCTAATCTTGCAGTACCCCATCCCTAACTAATCTATCTAGCAGCTTTTCCTTTATGAAATTGTGTGAAATGGTGTGTCTGCCTGCTTTGAAAAAAGCAGTGCAGACAGAGCAATGTGTAGAGTTCACAGTCTGTAATCATAATGGTGTTCAGCAGGAAGTAAAGTGACATAGATAAAACAGTGTCATGTGATTTTAGCAGCCAATGAGATGACTACACCCCCCAATGGTGACATTCTTGACCCCGTCTGTGCTCTGCACTGATTGGCTGGTCACCAAAAGTACAGGAAGCAGCAAAAATGGCGCGATCACAAGTTTAGATCTCGATTTACGATCCGATATTAAGAAAAAAAATCGGATCAAATTGAGATCGAGAAAACCGTAAAAATCGACTCAATTTAATCTATTCTCGATTAAGTCGCTCATCTCTAATGGTGACCATTCGGAAGAAGCAAGAAGTAAAGAGAAGACTGACAGAGACAAAGGATGCCATTGGATTTGGTTGAGGGAAAAGTGGGTATAACTTTTTTAATTTTAAATGGACACTAGTCATCATATGTCTACTGTACAATAGACGTATGATGACTTGTTTTTTATAGCACAAGATGTACTTTTTATCCCCATTGACTCTACTATATAAATGTACTATGATCCAAAATTTTCCTTTTGAAAAAAATGTAATTGTGCCAATTTTAGTGGTAAGTTTTGTCTTTATAGAGTTCACCCTTTGGAATAAATAACATGCTATCTGTATTCTGCAGTTCAGTACAATTTGTTAGAGCTTTCATTATGTTTAGCACTTTAAATAAAAATCTTATTTTTATTTTTTACATCACACTACAGCACTATTTTCTGCAACCGATAGCTTTTTGCTTATTGGTCTGTGAACCTAAATGTCAGCTTGTTTTTTACAGGCTGAATTGTATTTTTTTTTTGGTACCATCTTCGGATGTGACTTTGGATAAATTTTATGGGGTTGCTATTTTTTTTTAACTTGTACTCTTAGTTCCCCTAAGGTAATTGACCACTGGTGGCCACAATCACTTGTACACTATTCTGAAATGCTTATTTTGCACTACACTAAATGAAACACTAAAGCAGCCATGGAGGTTTTCATTAAGCCTCCGGTGGCAATGACAACCGAGTAGCACCCCCCGTTCTTGTAGCTCAGGGGTTGATTGGGCAATGGAACGATGCATAGCACAGTTTCTTAATCTTGTTCATGCTGCGCTCTCATTGCCTTGTGTTCAGCGTTAGTTATACATCAAATGGTAATTTTATTCATCAGTCATTATGGTTAAGGCAATTCCAAATTTGCATAGGTATATTTGTTTTGATACTTTTGCACCATAAAAATACTTTTAAAAAAACCCCCCAAAAAAACCTTGTTTTTGTGTTGCCATATTTTGCGAGCTAAAGCTTTCTATTTCCCCTTCAGTGGAGGTTCATAAGGGAATCTTTTTTGTGAGATGAGTAGTAGTTTTTATTGGTATCGTTTAGGGATATATTAGGCGTGTCAAACTTTATTCCTTTTTTTTTTAAAGAAAAAAGAACAGTTGCTGCAATGCCAGTTATGTGTAGTTTTTAACATTTTAATATTTTCCCATTATATATATTTTTTTTATTCTTTGTATTTTTGGCTTTGTTTTTTTTTTAAATATTTCTCACCGTTTTATTTTTTGTTGCACAGCCTAGAGGGAATTGTGAGCAGGTGCTTCTAGCCCATGGGAGCCAGGACCATGTGATCAGTTGCGTGTTGATTGTGGGGCTGGACATTGGGCTCAGACCATTAAAAGTGAAGGATACTGATTTTAGTTAGAGGCAGGTGGCTGAGGTTTTTTGTTGTAATGTTAATTTGGATACATACACTGACCTGTTATTGTATGGTGTATGGATATTGAAACTGGCTGAGATCAGTTTTAAACCTAACCTACTGTTTTGGGTCGACCTATTTAAGTGTTCCTAGGTCTATCTACTTCAGGAGACAATGATCCCGAGAGCTAATAAGGGTATGTTCACACGCCGTGTTGAGTCTGTGTGAACATACGCTTCTAGATAAATGTGTGGATCCGTCTGTCGGACCCTAAATGGACCTAAACACGCATCTAATAAATAGCAATGTGATTTACATTGCATTTAATATGAAACACACATCGTTGTTCACACGGATCCAAAAATGCCGTGGGAATGGCCCTTAACCCTGTCAAAGTTTCCACATATGGCTGAATTGGGAACCTTCATTTTGACTCCTGATTTTCAGGGCAACCCATAAGCATCATGTTTTTTTGTCGCAGGAACACTGACGAGGTGACAGTGGGAGCCCCCTCCCTCTATATTACCCCCGAGATGCTTCAATCAAAATTGACTTTGACATCTGAGAATTAAATGTTAAATGGGCGGAATTCGAATGATCTCCTCTCCTGGCTGGTTGCACCACAGTATATGACAGCTGATACCTGCAGCAGATGGTACGTATACAGCTTCTATGCCAGGGCTATCAAACGGCGGCCCACCAGCTGTTGGGAAACTACAACTCCCATCATGCATTTGTATAATCTATAACAGTGGGCATGATGGGAGTTGTAGTTTCCAACAGCTGGAGGACCGCAGTTTGACACCCCTGTTCTACGCCGTACATTTAGACATTTGAGGCTACATGAATGAAAATTGTCTAGGTCTAAAACTCACTTTGTTGCCCATAGCAACCAATCAGAGCGTCCCTTTCATTTCATATAGAGCTCTGGAAAAATGAAAGGGGGGCTCTGATTGGTTGCTATGGGCAACAAAGTGAGTTTTAGACCTAGACAATTTTCATACACATGGCCCTTAGTGTTAACTCCTGTACATAGCACCAGCACCGTAAAGATACACTAAGCAGTGCTAAATGTTTTAAAACTATATTTTTACTGCTCAAATACATCTAAAATAAAACATGAGCATAAAACATGGCTTGGCTAAAATCCTTTTTGCTTTCTCAAGACCTAGTAGGTCAAAAGCAAATTGAGGATTTGTTACATCCAACAGGGGGCGCTGTGGGCTTCTCAGCCCTTTTGGCCATAATGCCTTGGATATGCAGATCTACTTAGAGTGCGGAAAATAAGGCCTACATAACAAATGCTTTACACCCATTCATACACATGGCCTCCTTAGGTGTTAACTCCTGTACTGAGCCAGCACCGTAAAGCTACACATAGCAGTGCTAAATGTTTTAAAACATTGTTTACTGCTCGATATACATCTAAAATCGAAAACAGTGATGGGATAAAACATGGCTTGGCTAAAATCCTTTTTGCTTTCTCAAGACCTAGTAGGTCAAAAGCAAATTGAGGATTTGTTACATCCAACAGAGGGCGCTGTGGGCTTCTCAGCCCTTTTCCCATAATGCCTTGTGATGTGCAGATGCTACGTAGAGTGCGAAAAGGCAAAACAAATCTCTACACGCCGTTCGTTCGGTGCTCTCCTTAAGGAGAAATGTTTCCCTTCCTAAAATAAAACAGAAAGTGACTTTACAAAGAGTTCTGATTACAAACTTCTTACTGTTTTGTGTCTATATCTGTCTCTGTAGTATCAGACTACTAACAACTCCTGTCACATCTGATGCTGCAGTCATGTGTTACACTCTTCCATATATCACTTGCTTCTTGCTGGTAAAATTAATGTATTTTCTTAAGAGTAAGAAACAGGTAAAAGAAGGAACAACTCTAGGATAAAACTGCACAGTGTTGGTTAATAGTCTGTAGCTTAAACCCCTTACCATATGCCCTATCAGGCATCTTATCATCTAAAGAACTCCTTTTAGACAGAGTGGAAATCTGTTCTTCAAAAGCAGCAGTAGTTCCGACCCATCCATCTGTGCATTGCATGGATAGCTGTTCAGGGATACTGTATTGGAAACATCTAGCATCATACATTAGAATTAGCACTAACAGCCCAAACCACAACATTTAGCCTCGGCCCTGACAAAACTATATGTCACCTAAGTGTCTGTGCTGAAAAAGTGACACAATTACAAAACTTATTTAAGCGTCAGTTTTGCTTTTGTAAAAATAAAAAAATAAAATTTTCTCTTTATATGATTAAAAAAGAATTAAAAAAAAAATGCAAAAATGACATAGAAATAAAGACATATTACAAAAGTGTGGAAAAGCATTTTAGTGTTCAAACTCGCTTGTGCCAAGGAAAAGGTAAATATGCCTGGTCAGGAAGCGGGGTGAAGCGCCCCATCAGGAACTGGTTAAAAATCAGCACCTTCACAATGAACATGTTTTCCTACCTGGAACATATTATACAGCTTGGGGACCTAAACAGATTAATAGTTTTGTGGGAAAGGATTCAGCATAACTTCAGCATTATTTATACACTTAACTAGATTGACCAGTACCTATAAAAAATAAATCATAAACTTCTGGGGAGACATGTATGAAGGAAGGCGCTTCAAAGTGAATAGTCAAGTTTCGTTTTCAGTGTATAGTGCGCCTGAATGTATGAAAGTGGTTTTTGTGTGATTATATCTAAAGTTCATCGCGCCTCGCCTATGTGTTCACCGCATTATGGAACATGAAACATGTGTAAAGGCTATAGAAAAGAAAAGTCATTAGAAAAGCATGTCAGTGAATATAAACTATGGTACTGATCTAGCTTGGTGGACTACAGGTCCCAGCAAGACCTGTGGTATGTAGAAAAAAGGGTGAGAGAAGCAAAAATAAATTTCAAATTTAATGTAGTAAAAATGAAAAAATCTAAACATAATCAGTGGGTTGTTTAATGTAAAATTAAATTAGATTTTATTAAATTTAAATACATTTTATAGGAGATATTTTTATATTTTTGGGATATTATATATTTTATACTCATTTTATATAACATTTTTTATTACATTTAAATAATTGTATTTATTTTTTTATTTTATAATCAGAAATTTCTTTTTATTATTGTACTGGTGTAAGTTGAGAAATAAGGGACATTTTTTCCCCGAACAGTAAATCTAGCTCTGTTTTGACTCCTCAGGCTCAGGCAGACCACATTGAAACAGGTCTGCCTGTTTGAGCAGTAATGCGCCTAGTTTTGCCGAACCACAATCATATACAGTATGTGTCTAATCTTACGAATGTGGTGCGACGCCCCCAGAATGCCCCCTCATGTTAGGCGCATTAGAAAGTGTCGAGTCTTACGAACAATGAGCCTAACACATTCAATAGGCGCATTAGGGCACTGCACGAGTTTTCGGCAGGTTTTTCAGGTGGTTTGCAGTTTTGCAGACCGCCTGAAAAACCGGCTGAAAATGAACAGAACGGAGCTCTATGGAAAACCTGTGCAGCAGTCCCCACTGCACGGGTTTTCCGCCCGGCGGTTTTGCCACCCGTGGTCCGCCCACAAAACATTCTACAAGCACAATCTTCCGTCCTGTTTCCGGACGGAATATGTGCTTCCCAATGTGAAGAGGGAGGGCTTTTCTCCGCTCATCGCGGAGAACAGCCATCCCCCTCGCGGCCATGGGGACAGCCTCAAAACAGTGCAAATACCGGTCGGATAACCGACCAGTATTTGGCACTTGCCGTGGGAACGCACCCTTAGATATCATAGGCAACTCACTTTGGCGCCAGAAAAGGGTAAAAAAAAACTCCGATCAAACATGTCTCCCCTGGTGTCCGATTAGAAAATACAACCCTGTACTCACCTTCCTGCTCATCTCTGTTCCAGCAATGGATCTCTCCGATCTTCTGTTTGCATTCTTCTTCTTCTGAACGGTTGCCTACCTGTACCTACCTGAGGATTTGGACCACTTCTTGTGGATTGGGATCCATTTGGTGCATTTTAAACTGTATTTAGTGCGGTGGTATATAACTTCTTATTTGATTTATAGTCTACTTATAAGGGACACAGCAGAGCTAACTCTTTATACGCCACTGCTTGCATTGTGCTTCATTTTATTGCTGCTGATACTATTCTTATACTGTGTTATAAATACAGTACATTAAAATAACATCATCAAACATCATCAAAAAAAAACTGTGTGATGTAGCACTCTCCATCTCTTGGGCATCTGTGTAAGCTAGCTGTTAGCCCTCTCTGTCCCACCCTGCAATAACTGTTGGTTATTGGTAAAGTGCTCAGCATGATGTGGTTACACACTGATTCAACAATCACAGTACTTGCCTCAGGACGGGGACAGACGATTCAGTGCATGCGAAGTGTTGGCGCACTCAGCTCAAATGTTACACAAAATTCAATTTCAGCATATTTTGATGTCAGGTTAGTTTTTTCTCTTTAATAATTTTACTGCCGAATAGGAAAATCATAAATTCTCTTTAAAGGAGCGGATGCCACACAGACGGGGCGAAATATTTTACAAAATTCTGTTTTCAGGAAAGTATCATATCTAATTTATTTCTACAATTTTTTCTTTGCTGCCATTTCATCTTTAAATATTTAATTTATTGCCATGGGTGATTCATTAATAAATTAAATGCTTTTTTTAAAAAGAAGATTTTGCCACCAGTAAGATGTTTAACTGTTTGTTTCTTTTCTTAGAAATGTTGGTTAATGTTTGTTTTTCTACTGGTTTGTAAAAGGGGAGCATGTGAAATATTCTGATTTTGTATACACATAGTGGGGCATCCTTCTAGCTGGTGTATTTATGTGCACAGTGCAGTGTATTGTTTTTGATTTTGCACCAGGAAGACTTTTAGCCCAGATTCAGAGCATAACTTAGTTGTATAGTATAAAATACAGGAAGAACGAATTGGTCATAACTGTGCATAGTGTGAAATGTATATTCCCATCACATTGATTAGCTTTAATTATGTTGGAAAATGTAAATATAGACTATTAGCAAATATGATTGGTGTTCTGATTTTGCTTCATTTCAGAGCAGAGCAGTTCTTATCTCCTGCTTCTTAACAGAAAGTTTCATTGGATGCCAGCCATCTCTCTCTGCTCTAGCAGCCCTGGCTGGGAGAGTGAGATCACTCCCTGCTGTGACTTATCAGCAGAACAGGAGCTTGTTTAGCTTTCTTAATGACAAACTGTAAGGGGCCGTTTACACGGCACAGGACACGGTTTATCCGACTGATATTTGTCCTGTTTTCATGCCGTGCACATGGTCGCCGGGGGACGACTTTTCTAAGCGGTTAGCGGAGAAAAGTCCTCCCCCTTCACATAGACATGTTCATATTCCGTCCGAAAAACCGCCAGGCGGAAAATCCGTGCAGTGGGGACCATTAAGGTCCGTGTAAAAACCGAAAACCGGCTGTAAAACAGTGCCGTGGGGACAAGGCCTAACCCTTTAGAGCTCTGTAGCCTTGTGCCATGCTGTTAATACCACCATCACCAATGCACCTCTAACAGGCTCAGCTAGGAATAGCAAAACTAAAATGTCAGTTTCTGGTGTAGAACCATTCACAGTCTGAACAGGAACTGGAAGCCTGAAGCTGACTGTGAAGAGCAGGCTCTGTACAACAGTCAGATGGAACAAAAACATTTAAGGGGGCTTTTCAGTTTAATATAAATTATAGAGATTGTCTCACCGTGCTGGTTTACAGAACCACAGCCAGCTTCATGCTTCTCAAACTCTATATGTAGAACCCATATTGGTAATAGAGTGTAAATTCAAATTCTATCTCACAATTGCCATAGGCAAACTTAACTCTTTTCCCCAATATTACTCACTTATAATCAGGGGCGTAACTACCGGGGTAGCACACGTAGCAGCTGCTACGGGCCCCGGGGCAGCTGTTACCTCATCTGCTACCCCGGTAGTGCCACTCCTGCGCCCGCTGGCAAAGAACATTCTGCCTCTGAACGTCCAGGCCCCCTGTACCAAGCATTCAAAGGCTCTGCTAATCTCCCTGACAGGCCTTTGGCCTTAAATGGGTTTTGCCACCATGTAATGTTGACGTGGGAACTTCCAAAATGGGTATTTAATCACCTTTCTAAATATATGTGATTACAAAAAGTGAAGCCTCTGAGAGCTACAGCATTTCTCAATCCCCCTTAGTTACCTGAAATCTTCCACTAGACACGACCAGAGGGACCAGAGGAGCTGACAGGCTGCACTTGCGTGAAACACTTCTTATCTGATGACAGGGAAAATGAATGAGCTTTTAAGGGACAGGGAAGAAAGTGCAGTCTATGAGCCTGTGTCTTGCTGTATTGAGAATCCACTGTTGTACTATTATTAGTTTAGTTATTCCTCACTCCTTGCTCACCCCCTCCCTCTCTCCCCTGCAGCCTTCATGACTCAGCATGATTTGTTTATATTCTACTCCCGTGCTGATAAGAGTTAAATAACTGGCGTCCTGGCAAATCCCCTTTAAGCTTACCAGGTGCTGGCCCACAGTGTTGAAGTGGGCGGTTTGTTGACGTCACATTATCGCGCCACCCATGCCGAGTACAGAGAAAGGAGCACGTCACATTTGGGGAGTATGGAGAGATGTAAGTAAGCTATTTCTTTTTTTTAACAGCCCTGCCTACCTGTATGGGCCCCTATAGCTACCTAAAACCCTGCCTGCCTACCTATATAAAGTTTGCTATGGGACCCAGGCTTCTTTAGTTACGCCCCTGCTTAAAATATAACTTTATTTCTAACAGATTAAAAGCTCCTAAATGCTGACCCTATATATCAACAATTCATCAATATATATAACCTATATATGGGGAACAATCATTCATTTCTCTAATAATCCCCGGCTTTTGTATTTATGTAGGGCAACTCTGATTAGAGCCACATAGTGGTTTAATGGTTAGCACAGTTACCTAACAACAGTAGGGCTCTGGGTTTGAATCTGACAAAGGGGCACAGCTGTATATAGATTTTATATTGTTTGTGTAAGTTTCTTTCACACTGCCAAAAAAACTGATAGGTTAATTTGGAAATTAGATTGTGAGCCGCTAGCCGACAGGGTCTTATGTGAGTTATGATCTTTGTACATCACAACAGAATATGATAGTGATACATACAGTAAGGCTATGTCTACCAAGCACGGGTTTTTGATTGGATTTTACTGCAGATTCAGCATTTAGAATCCGTTGACAATCCAGCTGTAACCAGTGCTGTATAGACCTCAATAGAAAATCCATGCACAGCACGGATTTCTTAGGATTTCTAAACCGCCGTCTGTCTGGCAGAAGAGAGAACGTGTTCTATCTTCAACAGGATTCCTGTCGGATTCCCGTATACTCAATGTAGGAGGCCGTTGGGAAATCTGAGGGCGTTTTTTTGCGCAACAAACACACCAAAAACTGCAGTGCGGTGGTGTGTAGACATAGCCTGATAAAATAAATTAGCTCAAGAAATGTAAAGGAAAAATAAATAAAAATCCATAAACTACCTCTTTGTCATGGCACTTTCAGCAACCACCTACTTTGAGTACACCTGATCCTAACTTTGGTTTTCAGATTTATCAGCCACTACAGAGTCCACCTGTTATTAGATAGCGCCCTCTTTTGTTCCCAGAAAATTTAGGCACACCTTACCCAGATCCTATGAGAAGTGGAGTGGCTGTGGCCTCTTCTGTCCTGTGAAGTCAGTGTCATGCACAGGCTACCTCATGCAGTAACTTCATTATGCACCCTGTGCTGGGACGCTTATGCCCCGTGCATGGTCTCACCATCTCGCAGGCCTTAAAGAGAACCGGTCACATAGATTATGCACCCCTTGATGAAGACAGTACAAGGTAGTGTCAGACCTGCTGTTTCCAGCGCTGTGTCCCTTATTCTGTAAGATGCTGTAGTTTTAGAGCAGTTACACCTCAAATCTTATTCATGAGTAGGTGTTAGCCCCGCCCACCAAAGTCTAGCTCCGCCCACTGACAGTTATTCACATGTTTCTACCTATTCAAAGTAATAGGTTTATCAGTTGAGGTGGGCGGAGCTAGCCTCAGATGGGTAGGGTTTGAAAAAAACTGACTCTTCTGGCTGAAAACTGCAGATTTGAGCATTAAATACACGAAAACGGCAACATCTTACAGAATAAGGGAGACAGCGCTGGAAACAACATTTCTGACCCTAGGTTATTCAAGGGGGGCATAATCTGTGACAGGTTCTCTTGAAGCAGCCTGTGCGACCTACATAAGAGAGAATAGCAGGGCAAAGAGCCCAAAGCCTATAGCTCACTGCTGTGCCCTAGGTTTCAGCTATATCCACCACCACGTCTATTGTTAGATTAAATTCCCAGTGCCAATAAGTTCAGTTCTATTCATTACAATCTATTAGCTAATTGCTATTTATGAAATTCCCCTATATTATATGCAAACTATCTCTAAACCACAGGTGCACATTGCTGACATATGAACTATTTGTGCTTGAAGAAATAAAAATGTGCGTGCCAGCCTACTGGTATATGTGTCAGCACCTTACATTTTGTAACAGGAATAAACTTGTTGGCACTCAGAAGAGAGCAATGCAGTAGATGTAGTTTCCATCCATTAAACTCAGTGTTCTGGACAAGTAACAGATGTGAATGGACTATTTTAGGGCAGAGGGCGGCAAGTAACTCAAAGATATATTGCCAACCTGACAGATGCATAAAGCACTTCCCCCTCTTAGTATCCACACATAGAACTTGCCTCTGTGCTAGGATTCAATAAAAAAAAGTTCTCAACTTTGTAGGCAATTATAGTAAATTATCACCTAATTGCTCAAACCAATTATATTTCCATTAGTGTCTGTGTGCAGCGGGTGCGCATTTAACCTGAGACACCAGATATTAAGTTTAGCAGGATTACATTGCTTTAAATTATTTAATTGCCCCTTAATCTTTGCAGGTTTGCAGCCTGAATTTGCAGCTGGTAGAAAAGATCTCTGACATCCCTTGAGAAATGCAGATGTAGGCTACTGTCTACACCTGGCTGTGGTGCACTGTCATTTTCCTTGTAGTGAAAGAGTTAAATCACAAGGGTTCTGTGTATTGTAATGAATTTCTCCATCTGATTTCCCTCAATGCATCTTACATTTAAATGCCAGGTGAATGCTGGTAAGTGAATACAGATGTTTGAGATCAGACTTACACGTCTAAATGGACACCTGCTGACATGAGCTTGTTCCAGAGTAAAATAACAAGTTACAGTTGGAATCTAAAATCTGTTTACCATTTACTGTAAGGGCCGGTTCACACGGCTTATTCAAGCCGTAATTGCGGGACAGATTTCGCCCGTAATTACAGCTTGAATAAGGAGCGGTGCGGGGGCAGGACGGGGGCGCTGCGCGCCGGCCCCATAGACTTTCATTATCCATGGCGCGTATCCCGCCGGGATAATGAACATGTCACTTTCTCCCCGCCCGGCGGATTCGCCAAGCGGGAAGAAGAGACGGAATCCATAGTTCTCTATGAGAACTGTGGATTACGGTAATGGCAGGGACGGATTCCAGCCGTATTGCAGCGCAGTACGGCGCGCAATACGGCTGAAATCCGTCCCAGAAAAAAGCCGTGTGAATGGCCCTTAATACTGAAATACACTGGTTGATCTCTTAAAGGGGTTTTCCCACTAGGCTGAGTCAGAAGCATTTTACACTCTGTTTCCTCAAGCTGTGGGTAGTTCTATAGCAGTGAATAGCAAGTGCAGCAGATGTTATTTCTCTTCAGTAAACATAAAGTAGAATACATGTGTTGTGAAGACTGAAAATGATGGTTTACCTAGAATCTTGTTAGAGATAATTGGTTTGCTCTCGAGCTCAGTCCATCCATCCGCGGTTGGAGTGACCTCCTGCTGCGGGTAATTACCCCTTAGCTGCCGCGATATATCACAATCGCAAAAGCTAGGGGAAAGACAGAAAGAGTGGGCTCCTTCTGTCTCCTCTCGGAGCAGCTGCAGTACGATAGCCACAGCTGTTTGCTTACCTGACGGCCGAAAAGCATTCCAATAGCTTCCAGACTGTCTGTGACATCATCATGCCCGGCAGTGCCCTGTGGGCATGGTGAGTGACAGTTGCCATAGAGCCCAGTACATAGCAGATTACTGATACAAGTCCCCTATGGGGAAAAGTAATAAAAATGTGAAAGAGTAAAAGAAAAGGAAAACACTAACATGAAAAATAAAATAAAAACACATACTTTCCGCTTTATAAACGGCAGTCACCCCAAAAAAGATCAGAAATAAATAAAGCACGTATTTTTGGTATCTCCACATGCGTAATGACCTACCCTATAAATATGTCATGTTAATTAACCAGGATAGTGAACAGTGTAAAAACAAAACAAAACACAGAATTGCGATTTTTGTTCAACCCACAGCACATAAAATGGCATAAAAAGCTATCAAAAACTCAACAAAGTGGTACCAATTAAAACTTCAGTTCATCTTGAGAAGAAAAGCCGTTACACAGCTCTGTATATGGAAAAATAAAAAAGTTATGACTGTCAGAAGACACCGATGCATAAATATTGTTTTACACAATAAAAACACTTTTTTTTAAAGCGCTTCAACGTAAAAAAAAAACTATATAAATTGGGTATCACCATAATTGTATTGACCCACATAGTAAAACTAACTCATATAAATGTCAAAATGATACCAATAAAAATGTCAACTCATCCCGCAAAAAACAAGCTGCTATACAACTCCGTCCACATTAAAATAAAGAAGTTATGGCTCTCAGACTATGGTGATGAAAAAACGTGTTTTTCTTTTTGAATAAGTGTTTTTTTTTGTGTAAAAAAGCAGAAAAAAACAAAAAAAAATAAAAATTTGGGGTTTATCGTGTAAATTGTATCGCCCTGCTGAGAAAAAGCTATCATGTAAATTTTTTACCGCACGGTGACCGTTTGAAAAAAAAATAAAAAACATTCCCAAGGGATTGCTGAATTTTTTTTCAAAAACACAGCAAAAAAACCCTTAATAAAAAGTGTTAAAGCATCTTAGGCACCAAAATAAGGGGGTCCCAAATCAAAATTTTAATACCCTCCCCAAAAAACAACCCCATAATCGGGCTCTGTTTTACCCGAAAAATTTAAAAAAATTATGGCGCCCAGACTAGGGAAGACTTAAAAACACAATTTTTTATACACCTTTCTATTGTGTAAAAGTAATAAAAACATAAAAAAAATCAAATTTTTATCTTTGGGAAAAATTTTTCAGACCCAATGCTAAAAAAATTTTGGGAAAAAATTGCATCAAAAATCCCTTTTTTACCCCTCTAGATGAGACCCAAAAGGGAGTTGAATACATGGGGTGTTTTTGGGAAAGGTTGAAACCTTTTTCGGGTATTTTTGGGGGTTTTTGTAAATGTGAATGGCACCCCCCCAAAAATCTGTGCCCCCAAAAGCTAAATAACATTTCCCTTCCCTTTTTAAACATTTTATAAATATTTCCGATTTGGAAAAAGAAATTGCATTTCAACATTTTGGGTGATTTGTTTATCAAGGATTCATTGTATAAATTAAACATTTTCAGCTAAAATTGCAGATTGTTGTAAAAAGGTTTTTTTTTCCATTTCCACAGCCTAACACTAAAAAAATTAGTGAAAAAATTTGGGGGGTCGATATACTCCCCTGCACCTATATTTATTACTTAAGGGGTGTATTTTCCAAATAGGGGGTTTTTTTTAGGGGGGTTTTAGAAATTTCTTTTTCCCTTAGGGTATCCGAAACTTTAAAAAGGCGCCTAAATGAAATTGTATTAAAAAAAAAAGACCCCAAAAGGGCCAGTAGGGGCACCTCCTACTCCCGAGGCTTGTGGGTTAGGCCCGATAAACCACTAGGGCCCATGGGAAAGTCTCTAAAAAAATTTCCCGAATTGGGGGAATCCGTTTTTTTGCATTTTCCTTGTCATAACCCACTGTTTTTTAGTGGAAAAATGGTTAAAATTTAAAATTAAAAAAAAATTGAAGTGAAAAGTCCTACTGATTTTGAGTTTTCCCCCGTTAGTAGTAAGCATCAGCCCTAAATCACTATAAGGGGTGACCTGTTGATTTTTTATCTCACTAGCTGTCAGTGTGATGACCCCACTGCCCCTGAATACAGGGCGAGGGCCGAGCCCCTCCTGCACAGAATTTTTCTGTAGGGAAGGGAGGGGGGGGGCTTTTGGCTTCTGTGTGGAAATTTAAACCCCGTGTTTTGGGCCCGTCCCTCCTGCTCCTACCAGGGTTGAGGGGCGCAGAGATGGGCTGATCTGTGGGCAGTTAAAGTGAAAAGCCCGTGAATGTGTTTTCTATAATCCATGATGTTTTTGTGGAGCTCTGACAACTAATAGAACAGGATCAGGGGGGCATGGAACGGTTCATTTCCCCTCCCGCTCGGGTGTATTAGTGCACTCCTGGGGTATAGTAACAAAACTTCCCCAGATGCCCGTTCTGTTCTGACAGGGTTTGTTTGTTTTTTTTCGGAGATGGGAGATTTGTATGCCCAAACAGGGGGGAAAAAGGAAAAACTTTTCACCCCCCCCGTCTGCAATTTTGCATTTCACAGCTTTTACAGACCTTTTCCACACTCATAGTCAGCCCCCCTCCTGCTCCTGACTCTGTGGAGCTGAAAAGTGAGCTGATTTTACCCGTGAAACAGCCTTTCAGCAGACCTAGGGGGGCACCCCACAGGGTTTTAACTCTGGCAGCAAACCCCCCTCGCCCTCTCCTGCTGTTAAGAAGTTATGGAGGAGAGCTGTCTGTGTGCTGAGGGGAGGGGGAAGAGGGAGGAGAAGAGGCAGACAAGAAGCACGTCCCTGAATTCAAAAATCCTTTGCTGCCAGAAGCATTGACGTAGGCTGAAAGCTTGTAATAAAACAACTCCTTTAAAGCCCTCTTCTTGGCGTTTTTCTACACCAAACTTGTGGCTCCATCACTTGACTCTCGTGAGCATAACAGTAATTCATTACACATTAAACCTAACATTGTAGAAAGTATTAAGGCCTAATGGGAAAAGATTCTAGATATTTCTTTCGGACATATCATAGTAAATGAATGAAGACTAGCCTTTCCCTCTGTACCCGCAATTTACAAATGCATAAACCATTTGGAAACTGCTTACAAAATCTTCTATAAAGAATACTTAAAGGGTTTTCTCGCTACGAAGATCATAGTTTAAAATTAGAGGACCAAAAATGTAAGCATGTACGTCCTTGGTTACCATAAGCAAAATGCTATGGTTTAAGAGAATGGGCTGTTTCATTAGTGCTTATTAATGAAGTTTGAGCCCAGGTCAGGTTACGCCCAGCTCCCACCCCCGTGATCGGGAACGCGCATCTGATGGAGATGCAAGGAACAGGTCGTGATCGGGAACGTGCGTCTGATGGGGTTACATGGAACAGGTCGTGGATGGGAGCATGCATGGGGACGTGTGCACAGATGAGATAGAGAGAGATTCACTAACAGCAATCAGAGGTGGTGCGACAGTGTGGGGGGGGGGGGGGATTCACTGACAGCAATCAGAGGTGGTGCGACGTAGTGTGCGGGGGGGGGGATTCACTGACAGCAATCAGAGGTGGTGCAACGTAGTGTGCGGGGGGGATTCACTGAGGGATTCGCTGACAGCAATCAGAGATGGTGCAACGTAGTGTGCGGGGAGGATTGACTGACAGCAATCAGAGGTGATGCGACGTAGTGTACAGGGGAGATTAACTGACAGCAATCAGAGGTGGTGCAACGTAGTGTGTGGGGGGAGGGTGAGATTCACTGACAGCGATCAGAGGTCCTGCAGCAGAGAAAGAGATCATGTGCAGTCCCATGTAAACACAAACAGATAAAGCATATAGTTTTTGTTTGCAGTTTTTGTAGAGGTCAAAAGGTGTAATAATCTGCAGGATTATCACTTTTGTGTGAGAGACAGAGAAAAAAAAAATCACCCATCTTTCCGAGAATCCTGAATGTCAAATGCCCATTCTAATTACAAAGTATGTAGAGAGATCGAGAAATGTAGATATACACTATTGAGTTACACTTAGCTTTTCACTTCCAAAGACAGCTGAGAACTTCTCCCTTCCCCCAGCTCACATAGAATGAATCCTCACAGTGTAGGGTGCGTCTGCAGAGAGAGAAGACACGCCCTGCTGGGAAGAGAAACATGCACCTCCATTTCACAAGCTCTGCTTATCAACCAGCATACAAGGTTGCCAAATGGTGAAACGAGAAAACCCCTTTAACTCTCCCGCACAATGTTGGAGATGTGAGTCCCGGAAAGGCCCCTTTTTTCATTTATGGTGGGAGTGTAGATCCATCTATTATCTTTGGAAACGAGAATTCTAATTCAGATCATACAAATGTTTTTTATAACTACACCTAAACCAGGATCAGCATTACTTTCTACCGATGTCAAGCATTTTCTAAAGGTTCACTAAACTTGGGCTTTTCAGAAATTGATTGCTGCTAGAATGAAAATAGCTCAATTGTGGAGAGGTAAACACTGTCCTTCTCTTAACAAAATCATAAAAGGGATTAATGATAACTACTGGTGTGAATACATGTCTGGTAGCACTCTCAACACATGAAAAATGCTTTTTAAATAAAAAGTGTGGACTAATTGCAAGCATAATTTTATACCCATTCAAATGTATAATTAACCACTTTCCTCAAAACTAACTCAGCATGATGTATTGTTTTGATGGTATACCGTTGACACTGCTCTAGTTCAAAGCTTTCCTGTATTGTACATTGTCTTGTAATGTAAATAAAACTGTTAAGAAATGTGTTTAGAGAATATTAAAGGGGTTTTGCCACCATGTAATATTGACGTGGGAACCTCCAAAATGGGTATTTAATCACTTTTCTAAATATATGGGATTACAAAAAGTGAAGACAGGGAAGAAAGTGCAGTCTATGAGGCTGTGTCTTGCTGTATTGAGAATCCACTGTTGTACTGTTATTATTTCATTTAAGTTTTGAGATGCTCCCTTATTCCTCACTCCTTACTCACCCCCTCCCTCTCAGCCCTGCAGCTTTCATGACTCAGCGTGATTTGTTGACATTCTCCCTGTGCTGATAAGGAGGTAAGTAACTTGCATCCTGGCAAATCCCCTTTAAGTCTATATGAAGATAAAAAATGTGACCACCTTTATCTGGACACATCACCACCATTGTCAATATCCTGTCTGTAGTATTGCAGCTTAGGCCCCATTTACATCACTCTTTTGTTCCATTGCCAGTATCCATTGAAAACCATGAAAAAGTTATTCTGATGTACAGTGTATTGAAGTGGAGCGATAGGGGTCTACAGAGCAAACAAGGTGTCTGTTGGTCCACCTTTGCACTATTGTACACTCAGATATGTGTTATGTGCCAGACACAAATACATAGTCTACCAGGCTTTTGTGTCCGGCTTATAAAACTTAAATAATCGTAAAATAGAGCAGATGTAGTGCAAAAGAGTCTGTATCCCACGACTCTGCTGCTGTATATGTTGGGATACCTTTTTCATACTGTTCCAATGCATGTTGGCGAGGGTGCCGAAATGTGATGTGACTTTGGCCTTAGTCTCATTTAATGGGGATGATCTGCAATACAGATCTAATGTATGGACAAGAGGCAGATATTTTTCTTAGTCAAACAATAACTTCAAAGAAAGTTTTCATGAGAACCACTTCTGGCATATTGATTGGATGTGCCATAAATCTGTGATTGTTGTGGCTATGGAGTGATCTCATTTGGCTCTTTCTATATCTCCCATTTACTGTAATAGAAATTGACTGCACATACATAGAAGCCTCTGCGCCAGTAATGTGGGCCAGACCATTCCTAATCTATAATATATTTTTGGCATATGCAGTCAACATCTAAGTCATATACAAAGTAACCAAGGACCTGCATAGCGATGGGATTGTCACTGTGAAAAAGGAAAATCTGTCACAGAGCCGTAGTGCTAAACAAACGTAGCAGCTACCTTATCCTTAGGGTCAGTGGCATTCCCAGCCAGTGTCAAACTGAGGTTCCTTGGGCCCGCCAAAAGTGTCACTATAGCTATAATAGCCATAGTAGCGGTAATGGGGCACAGGGGTTAAGGAACCCCCTGAGGGGCAAAAAAATGATGTGCTTGAGGGGAAAATCACAAGTTGTTCTCTTTCTGCTGTCTCGCACTACAGGGGTTCTCTAACATATGGAGTTATTTTTCTCAACACAATGATTAGCTTTTAACATCCAAGGAAATGAAAATAAAGAATATTACCAAACATATTACTTTCTTGATTTTGCTTTGGTCAGGAGATAAAGAAGATTTATCTCCTCTTAGAGCACACAGATTTTTCAGGGTACCGACCACCTTTCCCTGCTCTCTCTTACTGCTCACTGATCCAATCTGCCATCAGTCAGTCAGTTCCCTCCATGGTGGGTCACTTCCTGCTGAGGCTTATCTCTATCGCAGAAGCATTGTTTACTTAAGGTAATAAGCCTTTAAGCCTTAGAGCTCTGTAGCCTGTACACTACACTTAAAAAACCCTTCCGCCTCCTGACACTGTAATAGATCACGGGGAAAATACAAATCCGTTAAATAATTATATATAAAATATATATTATATAATATAAAAATATATTTTGGCTGAAGACCCACAACAGCCAACCGGGAAGTGGAGCCTGAAGCGGGGCTATGGCCGTAAAACTGTATGGTGAGACAACCCTTTTATTTATTGCTACTTTTACTTGTAAGGACCATATGTAGTGGATCCACTGGGCCACTGCAAGTGGTGGTGTAAGCCATGTCAGGGAGTGGACTCTAAGGGGCCCCTGACTTTCACCAGAGCCCACCGAAAGGCAGGTTTGGCTTGCTTCGGCAAATGACCTCCATGGTACAGAACCAGCAGGCAAACTCATAGTCGGGAACAGGCAAAAAGGTCAGGGGGGCAATTTAAACGGGTCATGGGCGGAGGGAAGGGTCTGGGTGGACAGAACAATCAAAAACCTTTTAAAACTTTTCTAAAATTTTAAAAACACATAAATCTGGGGAAGGAAGCAGGGGGGGTGGCCAAAGAAATTTGGGGGCTTGCCAGAATTAAAACCCAAATTTCCCGGGGGCTTTTGGGCCCCTTTTAAAATTTCACTGAACCAGCGTGTGCATGCTCTAGGAAGCAGGGACACGTGTACTGGCTGGCAGAGAAGAGCAGGGAACCAGGAGCGTGGCAAGGTAAGTTCTGAATCGAAGCACAGCCTGACATGGGGACCGCAGCGCCACTCATCTCCGGCAGCATGCGAAGAGAGGGGACACGAATGTGTCCTGCGGGGCAGCATGTAACAATGCTGCTGTTTCAGTTTCCTGTCATTAGGTGTTGGGGGCCCATATCATCTTGCTACAGGACCTTACAAAATTTCGTTATGCCCCTGGTATATTAGGGGAACTTGTGTCACAGTGGGAGCCAACTGGAGCATTCTCTGGTACTCTAGTGGGCCAGGCAGAAACTAATGGAATATCCACTAGGTTAAGATGATCCTTTTAATATATATTATTTCTCTTATCTCTTTACTGATAATTTACTTCTCATTAGACTACAGAATAGAATAGTAGGTAGTATGAAATCAGATCTCAGAATAGAAACTGCTAAAAATGACAATCCATAGAATGCTGACCGCAGCAGCGAAAGATAAGCAGTCACTCAAGTCAGTTGAAGCCGATGCTTTGCAAACATTCGGGCTAAGAATTATTCATTATGTAGTTTGAACCTAATAAATAATTACAATCTTTCCTTTTGCTGTACGTTGTTGCCAGCAATTTTTTTGGGGAAAAATTCCTTCAAAGTGAACAAACATTTTAAAATTCCATGACAGCAAACAGCAAAATACAGCTCGTACTAAATAATGTAAATGCAGGACTAAAATATTGAACTACTTGTATAAAACTGTATGTTATTTTGTTTTCGATAAAGCTTGGCAAACTGTTTTATCAGACCGTATGGTTACTTTACCTAACGGCGCTTAAAGGAAGCATGTCGGCTGTTTCATGCTACTCAGACCAGGCAACATGGAATAGCTACAGGCCTCCTCATTATAGTTTTACTTTTAGATGCTACTGTTTTTCAGAGAAAACACACCTTGAAACAGAGCCAGGCATGGGGAGAAGCATATTGTTTGAGAAGAGGTGTTTGATGGGTGGCTTCTCTTCACACAGCTCAGCTTGATTTTCAGATATCACCCGAAATGCAAATTGCAGATAAACCTTCCATGTAAGCTGAGCTAGGCAAGGATAAGCCACCCATCAGACTACTCTGCTTGGACTAATGTGCTTCCCCATACCGTGCTTTTCTAAGTGTTGTTTCTCTGAAATGCTGTGGTGTTTTAAAGTAAAACACACATTACAAAAATAGCTGAGAGGTTCCCTTTAAGACTAAGGGTGACATGTCCCAAAACAACTGTGCCATTTTTTGGTGTATTTTGCCTCAAAACTACGCGCATTATACGTCAGGCACGACACATTTTGAATGCGCCTAAAGTAGGCGCATCAAATAACTACAATGAATGCTATGCAATAAAAACAATATACTTGGGCACACAATTTTATATGCAAGGTATACAAAATCCGATTTGTGACGGGTTCGTTTCTTCAGGAGCATTTTTACACTGATTTAATCGCCTTAAAACTGCGTGGGGGGCGCCTCTTTTTCGAATGTCATCCCTAATTTTAAAGAGCATTGCCTGTTAAAATTATAAATAAAAAAAAAAAACATCCAAATACAATCTGTTATAATTCTTTAAAAAAGCAAAAAGAAAAAAAGCCCCTGTATTGATCAACCACTGTTACCTGAAGGAAATCGGCAGCAAAGGTTTCACTTTTCCCGCATGCCACCCAAAAAAATTTTAAAAATTTCAGTTTCATTAAAAAAAAAAAATAAATAAATGGGTTGTCCTTGTAATGAAGAACAGAAAAAGGGCTCCCGTAGAGAGACCCCCTTTCTACAAGAAAAAAAGGTCCAAATAGATACTACTCCCCCCCCCTAAACTTCAAGATAGGCTGAGCCCCCATTAGGACCCTCACCTATCTTGAGAATGGGCCCTTAAAAGTCTCTGTGCAGAACGGAGAGGTGACGAACTCCACAATAAAATAAAAAGGGGGGAGTTACAACGCACCCCAAACAAGACGAAAAATTGGGGGGCCCTTTATAAAAAGAGATCTTATAATATGCAATATTTGGGGCTGGACAAAATTTTTAAATATCATGGCTTTTTTTTATCGCTGCTTGTAAACTTGCATGATTGCCCAAATTTTTGTGCATTTTCAGCCAAAACCCAAAAGTGGGGAAATTTTAAAATAAATCTCGTAAATCTGCCTATTAGCTTGCCCCTCTGGTTTTGGCCTCAAAAACTTTACCAAGTAACCACTTCATCACCTACTTGTGTATGGGCACCTGTAGGGCCGACTTAAATAATTTGGTAAAATTGTATTTTGTGTTGAGATTTTCCGAAAATCACATCAAAACCATGGCATGTTTTTTTTTTAAGTTGGCAAAAATCATGGCAAAAAACGTGATTTGACTGCATTGTGTGAACACAAGTAATATGATTTGTACTTTGAATAAGAAAGAGCAATTAATCATATAAAAATGTACTTCCTCTCTTCTGCAATGAACAGCCTCTTTCCAGATCCACTTAATGTGTCCTGAATGAGTGATATATTACTCATCCCCTTAAACTCTGTTATATTAAATGGCTGGACATCATACAAGGCTATTAATTTGCTAAATGCTGAAGATCATTACACTACAGAACAATTAATAACTGTCAATGTAGGTTACCTAAAAGTGACTTTAAGTGAATAAATATTGCTTATGTAGCTCAGCCTTTAGACCTGGTGGGTCCATCACATAATAAAGAGAGGCAAATCGGAATAGTAAGGAATAAAGCGATCCATCAAGGTTTAACAGTACAGTGGTGTGCTAAAAATGACTATAATAAACTGCTACCTAATAGATGGGTTGTGTCAAATAACAATGTAAACGATAAGCACAGCACGTATTACTGAATAATTGTATGAGTGCTTTAAAAGAAGTAAAACATGACAATTTATAAAATGAAATTCAATTCAGGTTATCGAGGACGCAAACAAAAATGTACACAAATGTTGTCACAATCAAACCTTTCATCTTATTAAAAGATGTATAAAACCTATAGGAATCGTATGAGAGAGGCTGGCCTATTAGAACAACCAATATCATACACCCTACTAATAAACATAGTATGTGTTGTGTCCATTGCTTAGGTCTCCCCTCTAAAACCAGCAACAACATTACATTACCGTCGTACAATATAACTTGAATGACCATTTATTGATGACATTACTGCAGTGAAAATGTCTGGTGGCAAATTTGTCTATATGACAAACTTATCTGTTTGCTGGGGTTTTTTTTGGAACCAGAGCTGTCTTGAGAAAACTGCATATACAGTACACATAGACAAAATTGTTGATACCCTTCGGTTAAAAAAAGAAAAAAAACCATAATGGTCACTAAAAGAACTTGAAACTGAAAAAAGTAATAATACATTTAAATTCACTGAAAATCAGACACTGCTTTTGAATTGTTGTTGAACTAATGAAACTGAAAAAACACCCCAAAGAAAAGGGAGAGGACGACTAAAATATAACTTTTAATAATATTTTGTTAAAATTCTAGCACCGCTAGAGGGCACAGACACTAAAAAGCACTTATGGCATAAACAAACAAACAATAAAAAAAAAAAATACACAAAAAAGTTACAAAAACAGGCTACCCAAACCCTATAATACCTTAGGTAGCTAATAGCAGCTCCCTAAAGTACAGGATTGTCACCCCAATAAAGGACGGTCCTGTCACGAACCTATCCCTAACTAACAAAACCCTATTAATGCCTTACACTAAACACAGATCCCAACATGTTTCGATCCTCCCAGATAGGCCGGATCTCCTCAGGGGATATGTAAAGGGAGCGCAAAAGCAAGGGATAGAAAAAGAAAAAGAATACATGTTTAAAGATATTACAACACGCCACAATACAACATATATGGTGTTACCTGCTCTTTAAAAAAGTATCACATGTGATGTCATATATAGTATGATGATAATATTTTACTGACATCACTCCTTTAAATCCATAAATATGGTAAGGGGCAGTAAAACTGTATACCACACGATCCGCAAGTGTGGTGCATCCGCCCGTTACACTCCGTGTATGACGGAGTACAATTTAGAGCAGTATAATGCCAGGCGAGGACTGCATATACACATAGACAAAATTGTTGATACCCTTCGGTTAAAAAAAGAAAAAAAACCCTAATGGTCACTAAAAGAACTTGAAACTGATAATAGTAATAATACATTTAAATTCACTGAAAAACAGACACTGCATTTTATTGTTGTTGAACTAATGAAACTGGCCTGGACAAGGTACCCTTATGACGGTACCCTCAACATAATATTTTGTTGCCCAACTTTTTTAGGCAATCATTGCAAACAATTTCTGTAACTCTCATTGAGACTTCTTCACCTGTCCACATGTATTTGAGCCACTCCTCATAAGCAAACTTCTCCAGCTGTCTCTAGTGTGAAGGTACCTTTCCAGACTGCAGATTTCAGCTCCTTCACAGATATTCAATATGATTTAGATCATGCCTGAAGACACTTCAGAATAGTCCAACGCAGTGGCGCAACTACTGCCATAGCAGGGGGCCCACCACCGCATAGGGTCCGGCCCTGCCTGCCAGCCTTTCATGTCAAAGAACATCTGGGCCCTCTTTCCCGAGTGTTCAGGGGCATGTCTGCATGGTCCCTTAGCATAGGGTCTAAGGCACTAGGCTTAAGACATACTAGACCGTCTGTGCATCATCACGATGGTGGCATGATGACATCATATCATAACACCAGGCTCTACTAGGAGAAGCCTGGCCTGACTCTTGTGAGGGGAATGGGAAGGGGTGAATTCATTTATTGTTTTTTTCATCCTATGGGGCCCTACCTATCAACCTACCTGGGGCCTGTGTACTGCCTACCTACTTACCTACCTAGGGCCAATCTACCTACCTACCTACCTATAGTCTAGCTAACGGGGACCTATCTACGTACTTGTGGCCTACCTACCTAAGCTCTAACTACTGTCTACCTACCTAGGGCCAATCTACTTACCTACCTATAGCCTATCTACCTGGGGCCTCTCTAGTATCTACCTACCTGGAGCCAAACTACATACTTGAGACCTAACTACTACCTACCTATGTGGGGCCTAAGTGCTGCCTACCTATCTGGGGCCTATCTATTGACTAAATACTTGTGGCCTACCTGCTTACAAAGACTTGTTGTGGGGAGTCGAAACGTTGCTGTCGCATGTACTGGGATTTTGTTGTGAATAAAGGAAAACCCATGCTGACGCCTATTGGATTATTTTGTGGAGCTCTAAAGGTGGACGTTGGGCTGCTTCCACTTGGCTGTCTGTTGCATTGGAAGGTGTCCAATGTGATGTTGAGAAAGGACTACGGTGCTGTTCAAAACATTACATATTGCAAGGATGGTGGAATCTGATACTGATTTACTTTGACCTTGAAGTTCACATCTAACACATCTAATATCTGGAAGTTGTTCTGGGCATTTATATTATACATCTCTTCAGTTTATCATCAAGTTTCCTCTTGCAGCTAAATCCAGGGAAATTGACTACAGTCCCATAGATCTTAAACGTCTGAATAATATGTGCAACTGTCGTAATAGGAACATTAAGCTGTTTGGAGATGGTTTAATAGCCTTTACCTTTAACATGTTTGTCTATAATTTTCTTTCTAATCTCCTGAGACGACTTTCTCTTTAGCTTCCTTTGGTGAATTTTCAGTGTGAGCAGCACCATGACTAATTTTCACCCTTTAAATAGGCAAACTGAATGAGTACAAATTTGAAGACACCTGTTATGCTAATTAATGGACTCACCTGAGTTTACGATGTCCCTATGGTCAAATTATTTTTAATCTTTTCTAGGGGTAACATCATTTTTGGCCAGGCCAGTTTCATTATTTATTTATTTTTTTGGTTGAACCACAATTCAAATGCAATGTCTGATTTGATAAATTTACATTTATTATGACTTTTGATGGTTTTATGTTATTTCAGTGACTATTATGGGTTTTTCTTTCCTTAAGAGAACTGTACCAACAATTTTGTCCACATGTGTATACAGTTTATCTAATTAGTAATTTTAGTATAATTTTCCCCTATGACGCTAATTTAATTTAGTTTGGTTCATAGCAGCTATGTATCATAATAGATAGGTGATGGATAAGCACTGGTATCAGCTGTGTCATATTACTGTTAAATTACCTGGTTTGCCAAAAGAGGAGACGTGTTTACTACCTCTATATTTGGTTTTGCATGCTAACACTCATTTAGTTTTATTTTTCAGTCAATAATCTGCCTTACATGTAGCTAGGTTGAATTTATGTACTAGGATGACTCCTCTTTAGGTTGGCTCATTCAGTTCTCCCACAGCTACAATCATTTACATAGTTCAGAATAAGAAAAGTATGAGGTCCCATTCACATAACGTTTTCGTCTCCCATTCATCATAAAAAATTACCCTGATGGACACTACGGCAGGACTTCTATAATGCAAACATATTCCTAACTGAACTATAATTGCCCTATTTAGTGAATTTGTACCATTTTGGCACCAAACACAAAATGGTGGTAGACCATGCATTTGTGTATGATACAAAAACTATTTACATTTCTACAGAGAGCAAAAGTAGTCAAACTATAACTGCCTTTGACCTATAGAAGTTTATGTGACATCGCGATCCCGCTACGCCGGTATCCTTCGGGATAAACTGTTACGGTATACTGACGAATGCCATGAATGAGGACTGGAACCACTAAATGAATGGTTTCTAAGATGTGTAATAGTAAAATACAGGAGCTCGTCATAGCCTGCTTCAGTATAGAAGAGTGGAGGTACCAAAGGAAAGATCCCCTTATTATGGGACTAGGTATTGCCATGAAGGATCTTGTGTTTCTTTCTTGCCAACCAGTAACAAGGCTGATGGGACCAACTATGGCTGGACCATTTATTTCCACAACAGCAGCTTGTATAGACTGCAATAATTATATATATTTTGTACAACCTTGACCTGCCTGGTCTTTAAAAGTAAATATTTCCCCTCATCCCAATACCTCAGCGTTAGAACATTTTACTTCCAAGTTCCCATCAAACATTATAAAAATCATCTATTTTACTTTTTTTTTTCGGTTCTATTACCAAATTCTGAGACTTGGCTAGAATACTCTGCAACATTTGTTATAAACTCCATATATGTATGACACAGGAAGCAAAATCTATAAAACAGAAAAAATGACCAGAAACTTAGGACATAGACAAGAGACAACTATATGTTATTTCCGACAAGGTAAACCTTCCAAATGACTCTTGACTTAATTTAGAGCAGCTAAGCATCATTTGTCCTGGCACTAGAGAACATTGCTAGAGGCAACCCATGAGATTCTACAAGAAACATGGCTTAATCTGTGAAGCTTCTTTATGCATGTCCATTAAAAAGTATTACCATCATCAACTAATCTCTAGACACCAACTCCTATAATTGAAGTGACTTAAGCCTCAGTAACTTGAAGGTCTGCAAGTCTCTCTTGAACACACTGTAAAACTCATTACTATGTTAGGATCTGAAAACTGGACATATTGTACTTTCTAATACCATGATGAAATATGCACATTGAATACACAGGTTTTTGATTTGTTTGAAATAAAATAATCATTGTGCAAACACTGTACATTTTATATAGAAACCAATTTATATCAAACACAGCTCTTGTATACTGTTAAAGGGATTGAACAACGAAACAAGAACAAAAAATTGTCAAACTGCTTCATCTTGATCTATTTCTCTGTGAGGTTTTCTGTGCTAATTTGTGCTTTTCCTTTGCTGCATAAAGCCTCTGTATTCTGCAGCCAAGTAGCAGTATTTCTTGATTAAATGCTGTTTACCTTTGCCCTATTAAACCACAAGCACCAGAACCCTTTTATGTGCTTTGTCTATTTTCCTTCCTCTCAACCTCAACCGCTTCCTTTAAGCCCCCTGTTTTCTCCCATGTGTTAAAAGCCATGGGAGGCAAGATCAAAGGAGTAGGCTGCTGTAACACTAATACAAATACCTGATCTCCTAGGCTTGACACAGAGTTGTTTCCTTAGGATTCAAACACACAGACAAATGAGCTTCCCGTCATCTAACACCTGATGTAGAATTGCAGGAAGCCAACAAAAAAATGGGAGAGGTGTTATTTAGAACATATCCCCCCCCACTGGACAACTCTTTTAAAGGTGTATCTTATAATGCTATGGCATAGATTCCTAAAATAATCTACAACAGAATAGTTGGTGGTGGCCCAGTTAATTCTGAGAATAAAGGGATCTTGGACAACCCCTTTAAAGGGGAAGCATTATCCTGAATTTTTAAATAAAAAAAAACATACAAACATTTCAGTTTTCACATTGTTCACAATGGCCATTACCACTTCCTGTTTTTTGCATCTCCCTTGTCAGCTTTGCAGTATAGACTGAGACAAGGTCAGCAGTGGGTAATTGGTTTAATGATTGCTCCATTATACATAAAGCATAGATAAGGTTGGATAACAACACTATACATACAGTAAAGACTCCTTATGCAGTTCCCATGGTCTCTGAGGGATGGGCTTCACTGCTTCACTTCCTGAAGACTGTGTTTGTTTAATGACACTTCTCTGGCAATTAACTCTCATTTATTTCATCAGCTGTTTGGCACTCACACCCCACTGCTTTGACTACAGACAATACAGGAAGGAGGTGCATCTCCAATATGGCCAAGAAACGGTTTTGAAAATGACATAAAAAAATAAAGATTTTAAAACAGAAATAATATATGCATTATTTTTCTCTTTTATCGATTTAATAAAACAAATGTAATTAATAATACATTTTATTTATGATAATCTATAAATAAAATGGCATAAAACTCTCAAAACTCTGAAAACATGCAAAACAAGCATGTTCTTTTCATTATAGTATAAATCAGGGGTGCACAACATTTTCTGTCCCAAAGGCCACATTGTCATACTGTACCTCTCTTAGGAGTTGCAGTAAATAAATCTTAGAGGGGTATTCCCCATCTGAGACCTTTATAGCACTTTAACTGTAAATACCCAAAATGGCTTAGAGGTCTTGGTTCCACTTTAGGAATGACCAGAGCTCAGAATGGTGGAAGGTGGTGTCTTGTGCTCTGTTTGAGTTTGGAACCTATCGGACATTTTTATAGTATATCTTGTGGATCTGTCATGATTGTGTCAGAAATAAATGCTCCTTTGAAGAAGAAATTCGAAGAAAATACTAATAAAATTTTGCCTGGCTTAAAATGACATATACAGACTATGGCGTTTCCTCTGATACGTGTCAGCAGTGTTTGGACGTGCTGTACATACTTTTCCTGAACATGGTCTACAGCATGGGTCTTCAAACTGCGGCCCTCCAGCTGTTGGGAAACTACAACTCCCATCCTGCATTTATATAAGCTATAACAATGGGCATGATGGGAGTTGTAGTTTCCCAACAGCTGGAGGGCCGCAGTTTGAAGACCCATGGTCAAGAGTGTGGGAGAGTAGGGCTAGAGTGAGGAAGAGGGGGGCTAGTGGTGTGGAGGAGGATTGATTTAGAGAGGGGAAATAGAGATTAACCCCTTAAGGCGTTTTTTTTTGGTGACACGTTTGTTTTTCCTCCTTCTGAAAGCCATAACTTTTTTATTTTTCCACCTACATAGACACATGAGGGCTTTTATTTTGCAAGACAAGATGTACTTTATAATGGTGTTATTCACTATACTATAGAATATACTGGGAAACCGCAAAAAAATTCCAAGTGGGGCAAATTGTGAAAAAAAATGTATTTTCGCCATATTTGCTAGGATTTTGCTTTTACGGCGTTCAATCTTCAGTAAATATAATGTGTTATCTGTATTCTACAGGTTGTTACGCATCCGAAAAAACCAAACATGTAGGGTTTCCGTTATGTTTTGGTACCATAAAAAAATTCCAAACATTTTCTATTTTTTTAAATTTGCGCCACGGCGCCATTTTGTGCGACCAATAACTTTTTTGTACTAACACCTAAAGATGTCAGTGAGGGGGTATTTTTTTGTGGGTTGAAGTGTACTTTTTATCGCTAGTAGTTTGGAATGCATGCGACTTTTTTGATCATTTTTATTTTACTATTTCTCAGTGACGTAAAATGACCAAAAAACGCAATTTTGTCGTTTGAATTTTTTTTCTTCTACGGTGTTCAGTGTACGGGATAAATGATGTTATATTTTTATAGATCGGACTTTTTCGGACGCGGCGATACCAAATATGTGTAACTTTTTTTATTATTTTAATGATTTTATTGGAAAATGGGGAAAGGGGGGGGTGATTTGAACTTTTTAATTTTTTTTTTTTGTACTTTAAAACTTTCTTTTTTTTTTTTTACTGTAACATTGAGGCCACCTATGGTACTTGACCACTAGGTGGCACGATTGTTAATACAACCTAATGCATTGCATAGGCAATGCATTAGGGTGTACAAAGATGGCGGTCTCCCCACTTCCTGTCTGCGGACGGAAGTGGGGCAAACCGGCCAGGGTAAGTGACGGAGCCTTCACAGGGCTCCCCACCACCATGCCCGGTCATCGGATCTGCGCGGCACCGATCGGCGTTCATTCAGTCACCGCGGCCAACTTTGGCGCGGTGTCTGATGGGTAAAACAGCGCCAGCGGGCGGAGCCACCCGTCGGCTTTGTTACTGCCAGGTGTTAGCAGCGAGTTGCCACTAACACCCGGCGGCTGTGCGGGGGAGTCGCGCCGCGATCCCCCTGCAAAGCCCCTTAGCGGCCCTGGGACGTACTCATACGCCCAAGGTCGTTAAGGGGTTAAAGTGTGGTGGGGGATTTTTTTTGGAGTGGAGGGTGAGGGGGTTTTAGAGTGTGCGGTGAGAAGGCAGAGTGTGGGGGGTACAGGTGGTGATGGAGTAATGGGCACACAGTTTTTCTGGGGATGGGGAAGGGAAATAGAGTGAGGAGGATGGGTGCTAAAGTGAGGGGGATGGGGGCTAGAGTGGAGGAGGAAGTAAGAGTGAGGAGGGCTAGAGTGTTGGAGAGGGGTAGAGTGGGGGAGGAGGGGTTAGAGTGAAGGGCAGGGGAGTTAGAGTGTGTGGGGGTTAGATTGGATGTGTGAGGGTTAGAGGGAAGAGGGGGGATTAAAGTGAGAGGGGGTGAGTGTGGGATGGGGATTAGAGTGAGAGGGGGGAGTGTGGGATGAGGATTAGAGTGAGGGAGTTAGAATGGGGGTTTAGAGTGGTGTGGAGGAGGGTTGATTTAGAGAGCGGAAAGAGATTAAATTGTGGTGGGGGTGGATTTTTTGGAGTTGAGGGTGCGGGGGTTTTAGAGTGTGGGGTGAGAATGTAGCGTGTGGGGGGTACAGGTGGTGATTTGGAGTAATGGGAAACCTTTTTCCTGGGGGGGGGAAGGGGGGAAATAGAGTGGGAAAAAGGGGGGGGGCTAGAGTGAGGGGGTTTGGGGGCAAAGAGTGGAGGGGGGGTTTTTTAAAGGTGAGGGGGGGGAAAGGGACAAGGGGTGAGGGGGGGGGGGGGAACTAAGGGGTGGGGGGGGAAATAGAGTGGAGGGGAGAGGGTTAAAAGAAAGGGGGGAAGGGAGGCTAGATTTGGTTGGGGGGTTTAAAAAGTGAGATGGGGAGAGTGTGGGATGGGGATTAGAGTGAGAAGAGGGAGAGTGTGGGATAGGGATTAGAGTGAGAGCAGGGAAAGGGTGAGATTGGGATTAGAGTGGGGGAGAGTGTTGGATTGGGAATAGAGTGGGGGAGAGTGTGGAAGGTGGATTAAAAGGGGGAAGGGAAGGGGGGGAGAGTGTGGGATGGTGGAAGAATGGAGGGTAGAGTGAGGGAGGGGGGTTAGAAGGGGGAAATAGGGCTTTAGAGTGGGGTGGAGGAGGGTTGATTTAGAGACCGGAAACAGAGATTAAAGTGTGGTGGGGGATTTTTTTTTTTTTGGAGTGGAGGGTGATGGGATTTTAGAGTATGGTGACGGGTATGGTACAGGTGGTGACAGAGTAATGGGCACACAGTTTTTCTATCTTAGAAAAGCTGGGTGATACCCATCCCCCATGTGTGACACCTATCTTTTCTAAGGTAGGCAAAAGGCGGGTCATCTGTAGGGAATGGGAAAATCTTTTCAACTCTCCTTGTTTCTGGATAATGTTTCAATCTCCCAGAAAAGGGGTGATCCCCCAAACCCCCCAAAAAACGGGGCATCTAGCTTTCTCATGATAGGAAAAGTGGATTGCACAAGTGAGGGCATATGGAATCACACAGCTTTCCTGGATGGTGGATATGGTGTCCAGCCTATGTATTTGTATGGTTGTAACATTTATTTATTTTTCAGGTTCCCAAATTTTGGGCTTCTTCAGGGCTTGGGGGACTTTAAAACAATAAAAAATTGGATCTATTTCTTTAATAAAATGAGGGCTGATGTCAGGGAGTGTTTATTTAAATAAAGGTTTTTTTCTGTGTGTTTTGCTTCCAGTTTTTTTCCTCATTTATTCCAGTGATTGTAATGGAGGTGCTAGGACAGACGTCTCTTTTTTTTACCTAACGCTCGGGGTTTTTGGGTCAGGGCCCGCAGTGTTTTTTTGTCCACCCCAAAGCTCCCACTAACCCCCTGTCATAATTACCCCAGGGTTTCCCAAAGCAAACCCGGGGTATTGGGGAAAAACTGGGGAGCCCAGAAGTGGACCCCCAAAAAGTGATCGTCCCCCTTCTGGGGTTTGGCTGCGGGTGGTATTTTTTTGAATGGGGAAGGGGCCAGAATCCATGGAAACTTCTAAATTTGAAAGTATCAAAGTGCTTTACTGTTTGGGTTTCCTCGGCTGGTTATGGAAAAAAGGGGGGGCGACAACCATTGCTTTTCCTCCTGAAAATTGTTTCCTTATTGGGAAACTAAAAATGGGAATCCACTGTAATGATTACAGGAGTTACCCAATTTGTGGTTCCATTTTCCATAACCAGTTAAGGTAAAACTGACAGCTGCAGTCTGAAACTTTCAGAATAGGAAGGTCCATCGATACCAATCCTTTTCCATTCTACAAATACCAGCCCACAGCCACCCCAGAGGGTCCGCTTTGGGGTTACTCTGCTTTTCCCCATACAGTGCTTTGGGGTTTCTGGGGTAATTGACACGGGGATTTGTCACCTTGGGGAAAAAAAAACCACCTTTGTGACACCAAGCCCAAGCAATAGTAATGGAGAGGCATCTGTCAGGCGCCTCCATTACTAACACTGGAAATAAATGGGGGGAAAAATGAACACAAAACGCACCAATTTTTTTAAATTTAAATAAACATTCCCTGACAACAACCCTCTTTAATAATTTTATTAAAGAAATCAATCTAACATTGGTATGTTAAAGATGGAATTAAAAATGTATCAATATGTCCAGAGCTAAGGAGTTAATTCTCAAAAGTGCTTCTCTCAAATAAGTCATCTCGACCTTTTCCTTTGTGATCTGCAATTAATATAGATTACAGTAGTTTGAGCGATTTTTTTTCGACAAAGTTAAATGGAAGGTTTTTATGGTGATCGAAATTTTCCAGATCATTTCGATAATTTTAAGTTAAAAACTGTGCTTTATCTATTAAGATCGCGCTTTTCGGCTTTCCTTAATTTTGGCGGCAGCAAATCAATTACAGAATAGAGCAGGGTTGAGATGTGTGTGCGCGTCATGACTGGGGGGTGTATGGTTTCGATTGGGGGGAAAAAAAACATGACCTCGTTTTACATAGAACAGCGTTTTTTCCTGTTTCAGCCTCAGTGTCTCTCAGGTCTCATGGGGATAGGCCTGCGCTCTCCTTGGCCAAACAGCTCAGCGAAATTATCTATTTCTCACAGAAAAACCTCTACTATTAGCTGTGATCCTTCCAATTTAGTTAGATTAGAGATTTGAAGTTTTTAGTAGTTAGCTGAAAATTTTTAAAGCACATCTACCGCTGTAAATTCACGTGGGGGGCGAGGGGGGGGGGGGGGGGCCCGGGGCGAACACAGAAAAGCTCTATCTAAAAAGAACATGGATAAAGTTCACCAAATTTTGTGTAGACTTGTAGTGGAATATCTTTATTATTAACAGTTTGCTATTAAAATATTTCTGGAAAATGGGCAGCCTAAAATTATATTGGATAACATCATTTCTAGTAATGCGGGTCTCTTTTTAGTGAAAACTCCACTTTTTTATCAGTATACATTTCGATAGGTGTTCATTTTCAATTTACCCCTTACAACCTGGACTTTTATATATCCACCCTTTCAGTTAAATTACAATCCAGCAATCTTTTAGTCCCATTGTTTGTTGCCAAAAATCCCCTGTATCGTACGAAAACATCACCGTTACGTGTTTTTTTCCCTTTGCGCACCCCGCATTGTTCATTGAGCAGCACACGTAAAACTTAAAACACAATTTCTATATTCACCACAGGTGAATTGAAAGGTGCAAAAAATACCGTTTTTAATCAAAACTAACAGTTACGGTTTTTTGACTTTTTCACACCACATTGTTCATTGACGCAGCATCTCGAAATCTTAAAACAGCAATTCATATTCACCACAGGTGAATTTAAAGTGCAAAAAATACCCTTTTTACCAAAACAAAAAGTTACGTGTTTTTTGACTTTTGCACCCCAGCATTGTTCATTGACGCAGATCTACGTAAATTTAAAACAGCAATTCATATTCAACACGGTAATTGAAAGGTGCAAAAAATACTTTAATATACCAAAACATAACAGATAATGTTTTTTTGGGCTTTTGCCCAGTCCAGATTTGTTTAAAAAGCACCTTTCAGTTAAATTTAATCCAGCAATTTTTTTGATTAGAGGGATTTAAATAGCTGTGATTTGCCGTCTTTTAATAAGAGATTTACAAAAATATTCCAACCTTCTCAAATTTTATATTTTTGAACATGGGGCGAAATGCACGAGTAAGCGAGAAAAGGGGGTAGCACATGGAGGTAGAGGTACGAGAGAAGGGGCCCTTCCATGCTGGCGAAACACGATGCCAGCGGATCGCGTTCAGGACCCCTCAGGGCCCGTCATCGCTGGGTCAGGGCCCTGGAAAACTAAGTAACCACATCGTCGCCAATCTGTCCCTTTAGTGGTTAATGAACCTGCATCTACAGTCTTACCTCCTCGTCCTCGCAGTCCGGCCCCAAATGTCGTCATCACATCACAGCATCCCCTCCAACAGAAGCAGCCCCCCAAAGTCAACTCGTGTACCCACCACGTGGATAATCCTTGTCTGAAGATCTTTTTTATGACAAAATGCGGTTGGGGTCAGAAGGCATGTTAAAATCAAGAGGATGATTTAGTCTGCTCTGACCCAAAGGCCC